>JASPKZ010008656.1:0-157500 GCA_030220185.1 Diploptera punctata | reverse complement strand
ATAATAATAATGATAATAATAATAATAATAATAATAATAATAATAATAATAATAATAATAATGATAATAATAGTGATAATAATAATTATTATTATAATGATAATGATAATGATAATAATGATAATAATAATAATAATAATTAATAATAATAATAATAATAATAATAATAATAATAATAATAATAATAATAATAATAATAATAATGAATTAATCTTTAATACGGTGCTTTTCCGTCGCCTTCTCCAGTTGTAGCGGTTCCTCATCTGTAAAGTACCAGTTCACTCATACTTGTTCTGACACCGTCCATCCAACCTTCTTTACGTCTTCCCTTTCTTCTTTTCCTATCTGTTTTCCACTCCAAGATCTTTTTAGGGATTCTATCAGATGTCATCCTCTTGAGATATCCGTACCATCTTAACCGTCTCTCTTCAATTGTTTGCAATACATTTCTTTCAACTTTCGTAATTTTCCTAATTTCAACATTTCTATTTTTTCTGGGGGCACGCCGTAGCGTAGTAATTAAGGCACTGCGCTACAGGTTCAAAGGTCGAGGGTTCGAGTCCCGGCGGGGTCAGGATTTTTATACTGACCCAAACCTTCTGGTGGGTCGACTCAACGTCTAACTAAAATGAGTATCAGTCGCTTGTTCTGGGGGTAAAGGCGGCCGTTACGCAGGGCTGACAACCCGGCTAACATCAAGTGTCAATAATTGTCCAGAAAAATTGAGAGCCTTAACCTCCTACTACCCCAAGGGCCTCCTGAGGCCTGTAGTGGGATCATTTTACCTCCATTTTTTTCTAATCTGGACTTCCGCGATGATCTTCTCCAGTAATCTACCTCTGTTGCTAATGGCTTGTTAGCTTGCCACCTTTTAATTGTCCATGTCTCTGATCCATATAACATAATACTTTCTACAATAGCCATATAAATAAATGTCTTTGTTCTGTAAAGGATGTTTTCACTCCATAATACTGAGTTAAACTGCGAATTATTCTCCGTCCATCTGCTGATATTTTTTCTATTTCTAATTATGAAGAACTTTCTTCTTCTAAGATTGATCCCAGATACCTACATTTTTTGACAAGTTTAATGTCATTAATTCCTTTAAAGTATTGTTCAACAGTATTGATTGTATTTTATTTATATCAATTTTTAATCCCCATTTTTCATATTCCTCGATTAATTTTGTAATCATGTTTGATGCATCATCTAAGGCCTATACTGTATCTTGTGCAATAATGACTTGATCATCTGCAAATAATAGATTTCGTAAGTAATAATTTTCAATGTGAATTCCAATGACCTGATATTTTCTTGACCAAAGTTTTAAACTTACATCCAAATAATTTTTAAAAAATGTTAGTGATACACCACACTCATGGAGGAGTCTTTTAGAGGTGACTATTAAACTCATGCCCCAAATGGGAGTCAATGACCAATCACATTTCAATGATTTTTTATTTACAACCAATCACAATTGTTCTTTACCTCGGTGTTATCAGTTTAATTCTATCACTTTAAAATCAAGCTCCTCCTTTATAACATTCTGAATAGGTCAGACCATTATTTTGCAGTGACAGCATGTGGCTTCCAGATTGTATATATAGTGCACGAATGTTAATACATAGTGCTTGCGGGATATAATATAAACATATTTCTAGCAATTGATTATACCACAAAATAAAAACCACTGTTTCCACTTTCTTAAACGAATTATTTCCCAGGAAATAACGTTGCAGAAAAATATAATTGACATATTTACATCATAGGACACCAGAAATTCATTAATACCTATAATGTTGGTTATAAATGTCTCCACTAGGGTACATTCTTACAATATTGCGATAAATATGTTCTGGTTGCAGTGATGAACAAATGGAGCGTAACAATCGTTTCTCATTGTTTTCAAACATCGCCGTTTACATTAAATATATAAATATTTTTAAAATAACTATAGTTAAATAATGATTTGTGAGTAAACAGATTAAATTTATTCGTTCAATAGTCCTAACAAATACCACTCTTGATTTTGAAAATCTATAGATAAATTGGAAATCATACGTGGCATTACTTATGATAAATTGTTTAGATAAGTATATACCCTTTTTCACATAACATCTGCTTTGAGAATAGGCCTATTTTTCTTTTACTTATGCAACTAAACATAACAACACATTTAATTTATTTAGGCGTAGGAGCGCATACCAAGTATTAGCTAGTTTGTCACAATATCAATATTATTTTTCGTTTCTTTGGTTGGTAGCCTATCACTCCAAATTGGCTAGATTGTCATCGTCGCCATCATTCGTTATCATGACAGTTGCCGCCGTCTTCCAGAAACCAAACTCCATTCCTCTCTGTCCATCCATTGATCTTCCTCCAATCCTCTGATAATCATAGCCGCTTGCACACATTCTATCTATGTTTTCTTTGGTCTTACTTTCTTCCTTCTTTGCATTGGGATCCATTCCATAATAGTTTATGCAATATTTGCTTTGGCATTCTTCTGACATGGCCATACCACTGTAATCTTTTCTTTTCTGTAATGTCTATGATGTCCAACTCCTCTTGTACACCCTTATTTCTTGATTTCTTATTCTATCCATTCTATATTTTCCAGCTGATTTAAAACATCCATTTCTGTACTTAAAATTCTTTTCACTTCCCTGGTAGGAATTTGCCAAACTTCAGCACCATATGTTAAAATGATCTGAATTCTGGTTTCATAATTTTTAATTTTATATTTTTTTATAATACGAGTATTTTTGCTCCACCAAACAGAGTTTAAAGCATTTATTGCTAGTTTTGTTTGAATGACTTTTTTTTTTTAAATCCCACAACAGACCCGGAGGCCCTTGGGGTAGTAGGAGGTTACGGCTCCCACTTTTTCTAGACAATCGGCACTTTATTTCATCCGGGTTGTCAGCTCTGCGTGACGGCCGCCTTTACCCCCAGAACAAGCGTCTGGTACTCATTTCCGTTAGAGGCTGAGTCGACCCCAGGGTCATAGTGCCGCCAGAGGGTTTGGGTCAGTTTAAAAATCCCCCAATGGGACTTGAACCCTCGACCCTCCGGCTCGTAGCTCAGTGCCTTAACCACTACGCTACGGCGTGCCCCCTGTTTGAATGACTATATTTTTAATTTTCACTGTGATATCCCCTGAATGGTCTAATTATTTTTCGTTTTCTTAGGTTGGCAGCCTATAACTCCAACTTCCTCATTGTAATGGTTATATAAAGACAGGAAATTTGTAAATAGGATGAATTATTTTAATAAGAGGAGCAGGAACTAACAAGGAGTCAGGATATTGAAAAGTAAAGTTTGGACGGGGGGAATGAAAGCGTGGAAAAAAGAGCTGTAAAGTGGAAATAAGTGAAACAATTAAGCAGCGGATGTCAAGAAGGGAGAAGGGAGCAAAGGGAGGTGTTGACTGGTGATTGCAAGTTCGCATTCATCACTACTGACAGCGCCCGCCATCTTAATTTCATCTCCAGAGTAGATTGAGTACTCCTGCCCTCAGTTCTCTCATCATTCACCAGGGTCCTCAACAAAACCATTTTTCCCTTTGACTCATTTTAAGTTCTTATTTCAACATTACTCTACGTATATTAGGCCGTTTCAGGTGTTGTACTTACCAAATTTAATTAAATTGGGACTGGAAGTAAATATCAATAAAACTAAATATATGGTCGCACATAGAAATACATTATATAATAGAAATGGACAGCTAATGACAAATGAGGGAAATTTTGAGGAGGTGGCTAAATTGAAATACCCAGGAACAATAATCACAATTAGGAATGAGATGCACAAAGAAATTAAACATAGGCTCAATTCTGGAAATGCATGCTATTATGTATTATAGAGACTCTTGTCGTCCCAACTCCTTTCAAAAAACGTTAAACTGAAAATATATAAAACTATTATTCTACCAGTTATATTATATCGGTGCGAAACATGGACTCTTACTTTAAGGGAGGAAAGGAGATTACAATTATTTGAGAATAAAGTTCTTAGGAAAATTGTTGGACCAAAGAGAGATGAACAGACAGGTAAATGGCGAAGACTACCTAACAGTGAACTACATGGTCTTTATAGGAAGCCAGATGTAGTGAGAACAGTTAAGTCTCGTATACTGCGATGTGCAGGACATGTGGCACGAATGGGGGAATGAAAGATGTGCATGGAAGCTTCTTGTAGGAAAACCTGAGGGAAAAGGCCCAGTTGGTAGACCAAGAATGAGGTGGAATAATATGATTTGAGAGAGGTAGATTATACAGGGAATGATTGGAAAACATTACTCAGGATAGGGATGTATTGAGAGCTTATGTCCGCGCGTCCATGAACCATCCGGTTCGATAGTGCCAGTGAGTTAGTTATACAATTACTTGTTAAGTAATTAATTTTTCTCCAGAACTAAATTTATTCTATGTTATTTAAAGTACGTTTTATCATTTTTCTATGTTGTATATTTTATATTGTCCCGCGCCGTAGCCGAGTGGTTAAGGCAGGAAGCCTTGGCGCAGAGCTACGGGACTTGCGCTGGTTCGAGACTCCATGGGGGAAGAAATTTTCTCATGGTATTTCGGCCAGTATGGGACCGGTGCCCACCCAGCATCGTGATACATTTGGGTAGCTACAATAAGTAGCGGCTCCAGGTTGAGACAACCAGCTATAACGGCTGGGGGACTCGACATGCTGACCACATGTCACCCTACACTGGCTGATTATCATCTACCTCTGTGACTGACACATGTTGATGTGAGGCCAGCAGCCGGCTGGTAGGCTAAGGGCCTTGTAGGCCTGTCGCGCCAGGAGTATATTTTATATTTCAGTCGTTAAATCTAGAGCAAATAAAACTATGTTGTAAATAATAATTACATTGTAGATACACCAAATAATAATTTATGTTTATTGTAATTTAGATGTAACAGTAATTGTTAAGGCCCGTCTCCTGTCAAGTGGTAGCAGGATATTTTTGGAGGCCGAGTACAATAAATGAGACGGGCTTAACATTAAATCAAGGTCAGGATTTACCTAACTTTGCAAAGGATAGAAAAAACTAAGGAATCAAAGGCAGTCACATAAATAAAGTAAATCTAAAAACGAAAAAATATATTTAACAAATTAAAATAAGAGAAACATGAAACATATTGAAATTTAGACTTAGTAATCTACACAGTTTATAAAGTGAGCTGATGCAGAGTTATCTCTACTGACAGTTATCCTTTAACATTTTCACTGCTGACATATTTCCAGCCTTTAAAACCCTCCTTGCTCAATGCAGGGAGAAATATGGAAAAAGTTTATTTAGGTTCCTAAGAGATGGCAGTATATGCCTGCTTAGTTTGAAAGCAATGCAATACGTATTATATAACTAGCAGGCAATGGGTATACACACCCATAGCACGGCTAGCATTTTCTTTGCCAACGGATATACCCGTTCGTAGCAGTGTAAAGGTTAATGTCATGCGAAGTTATGTGCTGAGTTTATTAAGCCTATCTAAATCTAAGACAAATACTACTCTATGAATAAGTATAAACAAGTACGTCGGCTTACGTTCGTCCATGATAGGTGACCTGGGAATCGAGGACGCTCGCTGCAACCAGCCACATGGGGGTCAGAACCATCTCTCCAACCCCCGACACGTCTCATCTCGGGGTTGAAACCCCGAGGTTATATATTTTTCTAACTGGGTCGCTTTCATCTGACTTGGAAGCGTTAAGAACTAACTTATCGTGCCGATATGTGATTGGTACACGTCAACCAGATATGCATTTGTTTTAAATAAACTGTCTAAAAAACCCCTAATACTTATAATAACCAAATATTTATAGGGGAATAATTAATTTTTAATAAAGCCTATAAACGTTGGGTCATAACACTATTTTTCGTATTTTTTCTAACCTGGTTGAGTGGTAGAAATGGCCGTAAGTCTTACTTAACTCTGCCAGGTAAAATAAAGCTATTATTACTGTTATCTGCTCCACATCCTGTATAAACACTTTATATGAGAGGTGGAGCAGAAACCGAAGATTGAATATTAGAAGATCAAAGGGGTATATTAGAGGGTGTGATGAATTCTGTATCTGGAAGTAAAATTGGATAAAGAGGATAAACATGAAAGTGATATTAGGAACAGAATAAATGAAGGTAGAGCAATAAAAGCAATGATGAATGGAGTCTTATGGAACAGACATATAACCAGGAAAAATAAGTTGCAAATATATAATTCAATAGTGAGAAGTACTGTCACATATGGAGCTGAAGTTTGGAAATTAAAAAAAAAAACTTAGAACAAAAACTTATGTCGATGCAAATGGATTTCTTGAGGACAGCAGCAAGATATTCAAAATTAGAAAAAAATGAGGAATACTGTCACGTGAGAAAAAATGAATAATAGATATTCAGTAGTAGATTATATAACAAACAAGCAATTAAATTGGTATGGGCACGTACGACGAATGCAAGAAGAAAGTTACCCAGAAGAACATTGCAATGGTGTCCACCTGGAAGAAGAAAGAAAGGAAGACCTAAAAACTCATGGGTACTAGAAATAAGAACTGGAATGGGAAGAAGAGGACTGGAGGAAATAGGGTGCATAGATAGAGACGAGTGTAGAAGGAAAATAAAACTTTAGGCACAACAAAATGTGTAAACATTGAAAATCTGTGTATATATAAAAAATATTATTATTATTATTATTATTATTATTATTATTATTATTATTATTATTATTATTATTACAAAACAATGAGGGTACCGGTACTTTTATACGGTAGTGAGTCCTGGGTAACAAATAAGAGGAGTTCGAGTAGAATACAAAGTGCGGAAATTACCTTTCTAAGTAGGACCAACGGGTGCACAAAATTGGACCACATAAGGAATGTAGAAATAAGTAGTGAATTTGAAATATATTCAATAAATGATAGAATTCAACAACACCGCGTCGGCTGGGAAGAGCAATGTTCAGAGAACGGAAGAATCAAGATTGCCCAAGATAGCATATCATTATAAACCAAAGGAATTAAGGGATGTAGGAAGACCTAGAAAGAGATGGAAGGAATGATTGTGAATTCGGAACAGGCAAATTGCCTAAACCTTGAAGTGAAGAAGAAGATGACTATGATGATGATGATTATTATTATTGTTATTATTATTATTATCATTATCATTAGTATTATTATTATTATTATTATTATTATTATTATTATTATTAACTTACCTATTTATACTTTTAATGAAAATTTTTCACCGTTATGGTTATTACCATAACAGGTACAAAATTTTACTGTTTTCCTATTTATATCACACATAGAAAATGTCACGTATCCTGCCCACTGTACAGTGCGATCAGTATAGAATCAGGCAGCAGACGCGGGGTTTGTGCTGTGCGGTGACGAAGGCTTACACGTGCAGACACGGGACTTGAAATGTGCGCAGACTCAGCAGTATACAAGCACATCCCAGGCATTCACGATCGCAGTCAGATTGTATGCTTCGAGTGGATAAGGTGCTCGCTCGCTTTTCCTTGTACTGAGTGGCGTGTGTATAAGTTATTTCAATTTTAAAATTTGTATCTTATAAAACAGGCGCGTATAAGTGTAAACTGAATGACGTGTGTATAAGTGTAAAGTGTATAATTGCTAATAATTTTTGTACAGAACAACGTGTATTTATTTATGATCAATATTTGTTAACTCAGTCTGCCAGCCAAGTACGAAGACTTTTTGAATCACGATTCCCGGGTGTAAAAATTCCATCACGTTCAACAGTCCATAGTTTGAGAAATTATCCTCTTACCACAATATTGACACTAGGTCACAAGATACCAGTCTGCTAACAATTCCTCTTCATAGCACTTCCTCCTATTCTACTTCCTTCGCAGTAGCCTCTGCCCGCTCCTGGAATCTCCTTTCTCAAGATATCAGGGGTTGCCGCACAGTTGGTACCTTTAAGTCACGCTTATACAGTTACCTGTTGTCTAATGATTAATTTTTCTCTATTTATTTAATTTTATACTATGTCATTAATCTTTTCCTCTTTTTTTATATATCTTGTACGTATTATATATTTAATTCGTTAAATTTAGAGTAAATCAAAATACATTATAAATATTAATTGTATTGTATTCATATCTTGTAATCGTTATATTCTTATTTAGATTTAAGACTATTTTTTTTGTTTGTATTTTTTTAAAACCTGGTTGAGTGGTAGACAAGGCCTTAAGGCCTTAACTATGCCAGGTAAAATAAAGCTATTATTATTACTATTATTATTATTATTATTATTATTATTATTATTATTATTATTATTATTATTATTATTATTATTATTATTATCTGTACAACAAATTTTATAAAGCGGTGTCAAAAAATGTATGGACAACGAAGATGAAAAGTTCCAGCACCTGCTTCAATAAAGTTGGAAAGTACGACAATTTGTAAAATAGTTACGAAAATGTGTGTGGTTGTATCACCGCGATCCTACGTTGTCCGTTCCCCGCCGCGAGTGCGTCAGCAGTGTATAGTAGAATTCCCGCGTCTGCTGTCCAGTGCTATACTGATCAGACTGCAGTTTACGAGACTTAACTGTTGTTATTATATGTGTTTTTCGATAAATATCGTGTAGCATTCACTTTTCTGTTGATCTCTCTTTGGTCCAAAATTTTTCGTAAGAAATTAATTTTCAAATACTCGCAATATTTTGTTCTAAAGTATGAAGGCGGTCGTTGGATGTGATGTCCCACGTTGTAGATATATGATTGTAATAATTTAGGTCACTGTTATTTGCCACGGCACTGATGACTCCCTTCAGGGGAATGAGGGAAAGTTTCTTACACAAATAAGTAACGACACTTTTGTAAACAGTTCAATTAAATATTTTTTATTAAAGTTCTCATTTAAATTAAGATGAATCTTGTAAATGTTCAATAGTTTCGAAAATTCCGGTTCAAATTAAATAAATTTCACTTTAAGAAGATTATCACTTCGTGTAGCGTAGTGGTTAAGGCACTGAGCTACAAGCCGGAGGGTCGAGGGTTCAAGTCCCCGTTGGGGTCAGGATTTGTAAACTGACCCAAACCCTCTGGCGGCACTATGGCCCTGGGGTCGACTCAGCCTCTAACGGAAATGAGTACCAGACGCTTGTTCTGGGGTAAATGCGGTCGTCACGCAGGGCTGACAACCCGGCTGACATAAAGTACCGATTGTTTAGAAAAAGTGGGAGCCTTAACCTCCTACTACCCCAAGGGCCTCCGGGCCTGTTGTGGGATCACTTTAAATATATAATAGAATCTTTTACTCACTAACACTTTATCTTCACTTTATGGATTATTTATACTCCAGATAGATTAAATGTATACTACAATATTATTTTCCATAACTTCGGCATAATTTTGTCAACTAATATCAAGAAATGAATACTAATTCTCTTATTTTTCGATGACTCACTGTTTTACCTGTCTAACTTCTTTCAAGTATTGTCGCCATCTTTTTAATCTTGTAGGATAAATCCAGTATTCACATTATATTTTGTTTGGTCCAATTGAAAAGGAAGGAGTACTACTGGCTGACTCCCATCCAATTCGTCCAATCCCATTTATTTTTTTATAAAAATGTCAATTCAATATTTAAAGTATTTTTACATATATTAAATCAGAAATACATCTAACTGTATTAACAGTTTATATTGACCAGTTTGAAATTTTTATATACTTATAAAAAATTGAATTCACTAAATCAATCTTATTTCCATTCTTACTAGAAATAAATATAATTATATTTATACACCTCAGGGGTCCTCATCTAGGGGATATGTGGATGGCGACCACAAGGTGCCCAAGCTGAGCAAAACATTTCTTCCACTTACTTGTGTTTTGCACTCTTTTAACTTTACTATCTAACCTCTCTTGGTTAACTCTTGTTTTTTTCGACCCCGACGCTATTAGGGCATCCGAGGGCTAGGGAGTCTTTCCTTTCTTCCATTTCTTCTTTCCTTTATTTTCTTTTCTTTTCTTCTCCAGAAATGCCTGACCAGAGGCTATAAGATGGCAGCCCCATCACTGGTCTTGCCTTCCTTTGGCCAGCAACCAATCGAAGGGGCTATTATTATGCTTTCAAATCTTATACGAAACACTGGAGGGAAAATTTTCTATAACATCGTAACATGCCTTGGCCTAATACTTGGAAGGAAAAAGAAGATATTTAAATATTAAATAAAAAACCCTTATTATTTTTATATGGGGATAAATATCCGCTTTTAAATGTAGGCCTAAAATATTTAATTTAAAAAGTAAGAAATGATCATAAATTACAATGTCCTTGTTGAACTTAAAGAAAACTCAGTAAGAGTGAAGAGTCGTTAAATGCTACCAGGAACATTAAAGTAGCAGTTTAAGATGCGACGGAATTGGTTAGAAAAAAATGTAGCAAAGTGAGGCAGCACCCTCTTCATATATTGCAAGAAACCCCTAGTTTTATCCCCACTACAAACAATCACAACTTGGTAAATATAGAAGCATGGATATGAAGCAACATTTGATAGAAGCTGCAATATTACACTACCCTATATCAAACTGACTTTTCCCCTCCCATTTTTTCACACAGAAAAGTCTCCCCTGTAGTACAAACTGCGAAGATTGTAAGCAAGAAGAACGGGGAAAAATGATATATAAAAATGCAAGACGAAGAGAGACGAAGGTTCATTAAATGTCAAAACCGTTATTAAAACCTGCAGAGCCCACAAGAGACTTGGGTGCGCGGGACCCGGACGTAATGAAGTTCTTGTAGAACACGTCGGGTTCTAAGAAGTTCACAAGTGGTTGCTGCTTTCCCTCTTCTTTCTTATTCCGAGTTATGCAATAATAAAGTTATTCCATTCTCATAAAATGTACAAAGGCTATCCGCTCTTAAAATGATCATCAAAGCTAAACCATGTGATCTGCTCGCTTTTCATTGGTTATGAACACTGACGTACGATGTAGAAGCAATAAGTACGCGAAAAAGTAGTTCCCTTCATTAAATTAAAAATGTGTCATCTAAATATTTTTAATGATCCAGTTTGTACTTTTGGACAATCCTGGTATTCTCTCCTGGCATTGGCGTGATTTTGAAATTCATGTTAAAGCACTGTTGAGGTTACGTAATAAGATGTTAATTATATAATTTTTTACCTGATAAGTCAGTCGTCTTCAACTAAGATATTATACTTCTTCAAGTTATTCTAATGTGGAGGCCTTTCGAAAACAATGTTTCATCTTCTGCATTTGTTTTCGAAACTTGAAGAAGTTTAATAACTTAATACTAGTAAAATTCATTGTTAAAACCGTTGAGGTGGAGATTCATAAAATATCATCATCATCATCTTCATTCATGGATTAGGTCTGTTGACCCGTTCCGACTTCAGCCCATCTCTTTCTAGGTCTGCCCACATCTCGGGTGCCTTAAAATAAAATAAGTTAAATATACCTTCTTAGGTAAAATCCGTCGTCCTCAACTTATGAAATATGTATTCTTTATGCCTGTAGGCCTTTCAGAACATCCGTTCCATCTTCAGCAGGTCCCTCTTTGCTACAACACTACATTAGGACCAGCAGCATTAACCATCATACTGGATGTTGTAGCGAAGAAGGACCTGCTGAAGATGGAACGGATGTTCTGAAAGGCCTACAGGCATAAAGAATACATATTTTATAAGTTGAGGACGACGGATTTTACCTAAGAAGGTATATTTAACTTATTTATTTTATGACTCTCCACCTCAACGGTTTTAACAATGAATTTTACTAGTAGGCCTATTAAGTTATTAAACTTCAATTTTCGAAAACAAATGCAGAAGATGAAACATTGTTTTCGAAAGGCCTCCACATTAGAATAACTTGAAGAAGTATAATAACTTAGTTGAGGACGACTGACTTACCAGGTAAAAAATTACATAATTAACATCTCATTGGCGTAATTGTAACCCACTTCTGAGGTTGGGGCGCCTGGAAAGCGGGGTTACGTTGTCCCGATGATATGATGGGTGATGATGATGATGGTGATGATAGTGGTGCGGCAGGAGAGTCCCTAATCCTAAGTTTAATCTAAGATGAATATGAATGATGATGATGATTATTATTATTGCGATGGCCATATGATGTTCGGGGACCGTTTGGGCCTTAAAGTTTCCTGATATTTGTCTTACAGGTGAGGTAAAACCCCATAAAAACCTCACCCAGGAAACTCTCCCGACCGGGGATCAAACCCGGGCCCGCTGCGTGACAAGACAGCATGCTACTTCGAGACCACAGCGGTGGATTGTCCTCTAAATATACTTGTTATTCTTCGTGTATGAAAATAATAATATTCAAAACATAGAAAAATATTCTAAAATATACCTAATCAATAATTACAACTAAAAATAATTTATTGCATATGGGTGATGCATTTGAGTAATGCTTCAGTCGATTCTGATGCAACAAAATGGCTGAAGGTGTCGAGTCTTCTGTTGTCGTGTTGCCATCTAAATTTTTAAAACACAAGCTGGCAAACTTTTGATTAGTCGTAAAAACAGTTATTTTAAACATACTTCACAAATTCAGTGAAAAATCTCACCAGCTTTCTTGTAATCTACTTCATTCAACGATGACACGTGCTCCCTATCAATGTGACAGTAATTGTGGCGCCAATGGTGGAAGGATAGAATTGGCGTTTGTTTATGTTAGGATCACTCTAAGAGCGGATAATATATAGATATCTGATCATGATGAGGGGCGGCTGGCCCGACGAAGAGAATATAGCATAACCAGGAAAATCGGACTTTTAGGTGTAGGAGCTCACCTGAAACGAAAATTTGAAAATCGCTTTAGTGGTCGCAATTTTCGATGATTCGCAACGAAACTCAGTATTTCATTTCATTAATTTAGTTTACCCCTTCCCTCATAGTACTTTGTACATGCAATACGCTACCCAGGCTACATGAAGCTCAGCATATGCTATTGAAACAAAACGAGGAAATTATTTCCAAAAATCAGCCAATTCCGGCCTTTAGAAGTGTGAGTTTACCTGAAATCTCAAATTAAATATCGCTCTTTGTTTTCATTGCGGTCCTAAATTTTTAAATAAGCTGATATCAGACATTCAGTTTCTCTAATTTAAACGAGGGTTAGCAGTTGAACCCCTTACTGTTACCAAAACAAATAAATTAGCCGTCAAGAGGTGCAAGCACACTGGACAGAGCGTTCTTGACGTCACAAGAAATAAAGTTTCTGTAATTTAACAAAATAAATATATATTCTGTAAACCAGAAAAGAATTACCATAAATAGGATTTGCTGAGGAATTCCCTTAGTTTACGCATTTCCTGCGTCACCAATATTCCTAAGCCACTAAACTAGCAGGCCATGTAACAGGGCCGT
Organism: Diploptera punctata; assembly: GCA_030220185.1. Classification (NCBI taxonomy): domain Eukaryota; kingdom Metazoa; phylum Arthropoda; class Insecta; order Blattodea; family Blaberidae; genus Diploptera; species Diploptera punctata. Next base: position 144,101 of record JASPKZ010008656.1, on the reverse strand, counting down.
GAGAATAATGTCATTCATCAGTGCCATCTACCGTGGCAACGATGCATTTATGGACACTTTTTTCCTCAGTTTACAGTCAGGAATCAGTCCCTGCAGTTTGTCGGTGTAATTAAAACTCACTCTGTATAAGTTATTCCTTCGGAATTTACTAATAAACAAAAAGAGAGATTAGGGACCACGCTGTGTCTGACTCTCTCTGAGAGATAATAAAGAAGGAAAATCAAGAAAGAGAGAAGCAAAGCATTAACAACTCCATCGCTCAAGTAGCAGAAACCATCCTTCATCCAAGTTAATAACCCGGCCAGATGACGCTCCCCGCACTGGTCCAACATGTTGATTTAAGACTCCAGTAATTCATTACATCAGCACAACACAACTTAAATCATCTTAACCTCTCTACTTCGGCTTTAGATTAGATATAACACTATATTGGCTGTTTAACTCATGCTCCAAATGGAAGTCAATGACCAATCACGTTTCAATGATGATCTTGAAGAAGATTTTCGGGCTGTAGGCCGTGGTCGTGAGGCTTGTAGTTCCCCGACGTTTCGCCAGAGACTGCGTCTGGCATCGTCAAGGGTTGTCTTGAGACTTGAGGATGCCAGACGCAGTCTCTGGCGAAACGTCGGGGAACTACAAGCCTCACGACCACGGCCTACAGCCCGAAAATCTTCTTCAAGATCATCATAGCAACTCCGGCCGTGAAAGTCTACGTGAATACATTAATCACGTTTCAATTAATGTTGTTTTACAACCAATCACAGTAGTACCTCACCTCGCTCTTTATCGAATTCTCTTTACCAGCTCCAGCTTTTGTGATAAAGAAAGCTCCTCCTTTTTAATATTCTGAACAGGTCACAGCATTATTTTGCAGTTACTGACTCTCCAACAAATACATTGAATGTAGCAAATAATGAACAGATTCCTTCGAACCACACATTTGATAATTGTGTGTTCAAGAATTATGTATTTAAATAATGATTTTACTGAGTTGTTTACTAAAAAAATAAATCTATAATGTTGGTTATAATATACAGTTTGATGTGTTTCATTTTTTCTCCACTAGAGTGCATTCTTACAACATTGCGATCCTATTTGACAATAAATAATATGATCCGGTTGCAATGAATGCACAAATAAAATATAACCAAATAATTGTGATTTGTTTTCAAACAGCGCCGTTTACATTAAATATGTAAATATTTTAAAATAAATATAGTTAAATAATGATTTTTGAGTAAATATCTTAATTTTATTCGTTAAATAGTCCTAACAAATGCCACTCTTGGTTTCCAAATCCTCTAGATAAATTGGAAATCACTCGTGACATTACTTATGACAAATTCTGAAGGATCTTGTACTCATTAAAACATTATTTTAAAATACGATCCTGTAAACAACAATAGGCCTATAGACCGAAGAAAAAACTATCGCAAATACTTATATAAGCCTATATCTCCTTCTCTTTGTCTCTACCTTCCTCTCCATCTCTCTCCCTCTTCCTTCCTCTCAATCCCTCTGCCACTGCATTTTTTCTCTCTCTTCCCATCACTGTCTCCTCTCTCCATCTCTGTCTCCCACTCCTTCACCCTCTCTGAAAATCCGCCTTTCTTTCTCCGTCCCTCTCCTGAGAGAGTGGGAGAAGGGGTTAGAGTTAAAAAGAAGGGAGAATGAGAGGGAGAGAGAGAGGAGAGAGGAATGGGAGAGGGAGGGACACAGGGGGGAGAGAGACAGAAAGAGGGAGGGGAAAGGGAAAGAGAGGGAGGGAGACGGAGAGAGAGAGGAAAGCGGAGAGATAGATAGATAGAGAGAGAGAGAGAGAGAGAAAGAAAAAGAGGTACGGAGAGAGAGAAAAGAATAGGGAGAGAGAGAGAGAGAGAGAGAGAAAAGGACAGATAAAGATGATGGTGATGATGAAAATTGTTGAATATGTATTCCTTCTTAATGAAAATATAGACGTGAATTCCATAATTATTATTATTATTATTATTATTATTATTATTATTATTATTATTATTATTATTATTATTATTATTATTATTATTATTATTATTATTGAAAGCTTTGAAATTGATTATGACTCTCTGGCACTATCGAAACCTGTTGATTATCGCCACGTGGACATAAGCTCTCCATACATCCCTACCCTGAGCTAATGTTTTCCAATCATTCCCTGTATAATCTTTTCCCCTCAAATCATTGTTAATGTTATTCTCCCACCTCATTCTTGGTCAACCAACTGGGAGTTTTCCCTCTGGCTTTCCTACAAGAAGTTTTCATACACGTCTTTCATTTCCCATTCGTGCCACATGTCTTGCCCATCGCAGTCCACGAGATTTAACTGTTCTTATTATATCTGGCTTCCTATAAAGACATTCACCTGTCTGTTCATCTCTCTTTGGTCCAAAAATTTCCCTAAGAACTTTATTCTCAAATACTCGTAATCTCCTTTCCTCCATTAAAGTAAGAGCCCACGTTTCGTATCCATATAATATAACTGGTACAATAATAGTTTTATATATTTTCAGTTTAACGTTTTTTGAAAGGAGTTGGGAAGTGCAAAAGTCTCTGTAATACATAATAGCACGCATTTCCAGAATTAAGCCTATGTTTAATTTCTTTTTGCATCTCATTCCTATTTGTGATTATTGTTCCTAGGTATTTGAATTCAGCCACTTCCTCAGTATTTCCCTCATTTGTCATTAGCTGCCCATTTCTATTATACAATGTATGTATATGTGTGACCATATATTTAGTTTTATTGATATTTACTTCCAGTCCCAATTTCTTAGTGTTATTCAATATTGTGTGCATGTTGGCCTTTAGTATCTCCTCGCTATCGCCCAATAGTACTATATCATCAGCATAAACTAACAGCTTATTAATATCATTCAGTTGTAGGTCTTCTTCATCGTCTAAAGATTTGATGACATGCTCTAGTACAAAATTAAATAGTAGAGGAGATAGTGCATCTCCTTGCTTCAACCCATTCTGGATTTCAACAGTATGCGAAAACTGTTTGCCTATACGCACCCTACTCTTTGTGCCATTTAGACATATTCGTATAAGTCTAACTAACATTTTAGGAATTCCGAACTCCAGCAGGATACTATATAACTTCTCCCTCTTAATTGAATCGTATACCTTTTTGAAGTCTACGTATAGTTGATGTGCAGTACCATTATATTCCCATTTCTTTTCTAAAATCTGTCTTATACTAAAAATCTGATCTGTTGTAGACTTGTTTCTTCTGAATCCACATTGATGATCTCCTAGAATGTCATCAATATAGGGAGTAAGTCTGCTTACTAATATATTTGTTAGAATTTTGTACGAAGTTGGAAGTAATGAGATGCCCCTGTAATTGTTGCAATCAGTTTTATCTCCTATTCGCTGACTTCTGAGAGTAAATAAAGGTTAAAAACACTCCCACCAGGAGTAGATAGATAGACAGAAGAAAGACATAAAAACTAAGTTGTGGGAATGTAATTAGTGTAATGTCTTAACAAGGTGTAACTTCATTATAAGGTAAATGCTTTGCATATCTGTTTAATCACTGCAATGAAAAGTGAAATATGAATTGCAAAACATCACTGTTGCCAACTGCAATTAGGAATTTGCCAATTTAAGGCTTAAAGCTATTGTGTAACATTTGTCTTGTTGTAACATCATGAAATTAGGTATTTTGACTTGTTTTCACATCAAGTAGGAATCTTCCCATGTAGTAAATGGCGTCCAACACTTCTAAGTCCTTTCGATTTGTACTTCAATAACGGCTGAGGTGTCCACCGCTGTGGTCTCGAGGTAGCGTGCTGCCTTGTCACGCAGCGGGTCCGGGTTCGATCCCCGGTCGGGGCAGTTTTTCTGGGTGAGGTTTTTATTGGGGTTTTTCCTCACCTGTAAGACAAATGTCAGGAAAACTTTAAGGCCCAAACGGTCCCCGAAATCATATGGCCATCATCATCATCCTTATCATTATCATCATCATCATCGTCATCCTTCACGGTGTGGAAAGCAACGGGAAGCTACCACACCTACAATTCCCTAGTAAAGCTGCAAGCATGGCATGAAAATGCTATGATTGCAGTGAAGGACCTGTCTTCGGGCAGAATTACTATGGATGGATGGATCAGCTGAGGTATTCTATCTGTAGACATTTTTGAACATGCTCATATAAGCCGTTTCTCATTATCAATTATATTTTTTAATTTAAAATATTTAAGTATTTTCTAATATCTTCATTTATTTTTCTGTCTGAAATTCTCACACCTGCTACTGCACGTAAGAACTTAATTTCTGCAGTTTCTATTTTTCTTCTGTCTGAAAGGTTAAGAGTCCAAAACTCATTTGCAAATGTTGAGGTAGATTATGTAAGGTAACACAATGAAAGTTCTACCTTTTCTTCTTCTTCTTTATTTTATTTAATACAGGACGAGTGGGCCTTAACCTCATCTATGGCTTTCTGTATCCATCGCCAGCTCCCTCCAGTTCTTTATTCCAAATCCTTTCACGTTCTGCCTGTACACAATACCACCATCTTGTTCTTGGTCTTCCTCTTAATCTGATTCCGTCTGGATTGTTTTTTAAGACAATCTTCACTTTCCTTGTGATATGTCCTAACCATCTCAATCTTTGAAATCTTATATATGTCTCCAAATCCAATTCCTTATACCTAACTAACGAACTGGCACTATCGATCCCGTAGGTTCATGGCTGCGCGGACATAACCTCTCCTTGCATACCTACTCTGAGCTAATGTTTTCCAATCATGTAATATATAAAAATGAATGTTTGTTTGTTTTTTATACTTTATGCGCAGCCATACCGTTGATCCGATTGTGATGGGGCTTTTTGCAAAATGTTCAGGAGATTCCCGGGATGAACATAGGCTATAAGAGAGTTGTGATACTCAACTCCTACGCCCTTAAAAATCGCCCTTTGTAGTGCAAAACACGAAAAAAAAGTAGTTCTTTGGACGCTTAAATGGCTTACGCTGCCTAAACCATAACAAACACACAAAATTAAGTATACAGAATTGAATACCTATCTCAAAAAGCTCTACAAAGATGTCCGCGACTGCATATGTTTATCTTTTACGGATAACTCACAATAACCATTTTTGTCTTTCGTTGATGCTAAGAAGATCAAGACAAGTACGTAGGTTCCTGTGCAAGCATAGCAGCACATGGCGGGTATTCTTTTACGGATAACTCACAATAACGAATTTTGTCTTTTAGCTCATTTATGCCAAGAAGATCGAGATAAGTAGATTCCCGGGCAATACCGGGTAATCAGTACGGGAAATCTTAAAATAATTACGATATACATTTATAATTATTTTTCATTTACTTATTCAACTAATCATAAGAAGTACATTAATTTTCGTCTTTCAGCTCATTTATGCCAAGAAGATCGGGATGAGTAGATTCCCGGACAACGCCGGGTAAACAGCACGGGGTATCTGAAAGTAATTACGATATAAATATTTCCTATTTCTTATTCAACTAAATATAAAACACATTCATTTTCATACTTCAGCTCATTTATGTCAAGATGATCGGAATAAGTAGATTCCCGGGCAACGCCGGGTAAACAGCACGGGATATCTAAAAGTAATTACGATATAAATATTTCCTATTTCTTATTCAACTAAATATAAAACACATTCATTTTCATACTTCAGCTCATTTATGTCAAGATGATCGGAATAAGTAGATTCCTGGGCAACGCCGGGTAATCAGCACGGGGTATCTAAAAATATAAATTTATAATTATTTTTCCCTTCACTTATTCAACTAAATACTAAAGCACGTTAATTTTATTTATTTAGGCGCACACCGGGTATTAGCTAATTCTCATAAGTAATGCCACGAGTGATTTCCAAATTATCGATAAATTCACGACTCACGAAGTGAGGAGTGAATTTATCTAGAGAATTTGGAAATCAAGAGTGGCATTTGTTAGGACTATTTAACGAATAAAATTAAGCTGTTTACTTACAAATCATTATTTAACTATAGTTATTTTAAAATATTTATATATTTAATGTAAACGGCGATGTTTGAAAATAAATGAGAAACGATAGGTGTGCTTCATCTGCTTCCTTTGTTTATCACTGCAACCAGATCATACTATTTATTGCGAAAGGAACGCAATATTGTAAGAATGCTCTCTAGTGGAGAAAAAATTAAACACATCAAACTGTATATTAATACATTTCTGATGTCGTATGATGTAAATATGACAATTATATTTTTCTGGATTGTTACCTGGGGAAAAAAATACATTTAAGAAAGTGCAAACAGTGGTTTCTTTTTTTAGTGGTATAGTCAATTGCTACAAATGTTTTTATATATGTGTTGGCATTCATGAACTATATATACAATCTGGTAGCCGTATTTCTCACGGGCTCAGTCACTGCAAAATAATGGCCAGACCTGTTCAGAATATTAAAAAGGAGGAGCTTTCTTTAATATGGTAATTATAACACTGATAAATATTTCGTGAAACACGACTCTGATTGGTTGTAAAACAGAAATCATTGAAACGTGAATGGTCATTGACTCCCATTTGGGGCATGAGTTAAATAGTCTATATAATCTACTTCCATCAAATCATAGTTAATGTCATTCTCCCACCTCATTCTTGGTCTACCAACCGGGGGTTTTCCCTCTGGTTTTCCTACAAGAAGCTTCCATGCACGTCTTTCATACAATTCATATATCTCATCGTTGTATCTGGCTCTCCATCCATCCTCTATTTTAATTGTTTCGAAAATCCTTCTCAAGATTTTCCTTTCAAATGCCTGCTAGTTGTTTGCATGTATTTTTATTTAAGACCCATGTTTCGGTACCATATGTTATCATGGGTCTTATTAAAGTTTTATAAACCTTAATGTTGACTTCTCTAGATATTATTTTGTTTTTAAGAATTGTTAAGAGAGAATAATATGTCCTGTTAGCCAGATATATTCTTCGTTGAACTTCATACCTTATATCAGCGGTTCCCAACCTTTTTCGACTCGCGAACCCCTTCCATAATAATTTGAGTTGTGTGAACCACTGACTTTTAAATATGTATACAGTAGATATGCATAAAATGTAATTCCGAGGAAAAGATTTAATAACCTTAAATTAATTTAACTCTTAACGGTTAAAACCTAAAGTTACTCTAGTTACTGCTCAAAAGTTACACAACGTGTAGGCCTAGTTGTAGCGAAATGAAATGCATTCCTAACGTTGTTACATAACTGTAAATCAGACATTCGCAGGTAAATATTAATTTATTGTGGAAATAATGAGATAAATTCCCGATCTTACACATATCTAACAAGAGGCATTATAGGATTAATTTAATTTTAAAATAATAATAATAATAATAATAATAATAATAATATTTTTTTTATTATTATTATTATTATTATTATTATTATTATGACAATGCCGCAGAAATGAAGGAAACAATAATAGGCCTAATCTCGAAACCCGCCATTACGGAAAAGTTTTGGCGAACCTCTTGAAATATTTTGCGAACCCTCTGGAGTTTCGCGAACCACAGGTTGGGAAACGATGCCTTATATCATTATTTGCTGTCAATATTGACTCAAAATATATAAATTAGTTTAGCTTTTCAAACTTATACGTGCCAATTTAACTTCCTTTACTTTTATCAAAATTTTAATTTTCTTGTCCAGGTCTGCATGCATGCATGTTTGTATTTTTTAAATGAGTTGAATTCATGATCCTTTACAAGATACCAACATAATTTCCTGTTTTTTTTAATGCAAAATTACGAGTCCTTCCCCTTCTGATGCGGTCTTCTTCATTCAAATCGAGGAAGAGAATATTTTAAATTGACAATGTTGTCAACGCATAAACATGCAACAAGGGAATTGCTAGTCATATTTACAAGAACAGACAGGGAGGAGAAGGAGGGAGTGCTTATTCTAAACTACTAGTTTTTCTCCCCGAGTTTCATCCCTCTCTATATATGTATTTTTCTTTTTTTAAGGAAAGAAATCTGAGTAATGTAGGAAGCTAGTAGCATTACAGAAAACAGAAGAGGTAAAAGAGGGTTGTAAAATAAGGGCATTTAGTTTGATGAGGCGAATTTAAAATAAGGAGAAGAAAATGGAGGTAAGAGAAAGAAGGGAGGAGAGAGAGAGAGAGAGAGAGAGAGAGAGAGAGAGAGAGAGAGAGAGAGGGAGGGAAAAAAAGTGAATGAAGTTGAGACGAGGCATTTGCATGGTAATGAGGGTGCAGGAGTATGATAGCAGGATTACAGGCAAAGTGGGGGCGCACTCATATCCACTTGGCAGGCATACACTGCTTTAAAAACATCTATAACTGTATAATTGTGATTTCTACTCTGTTTTTACTACTTGTCGCTTTGCATCTAAAAAAATATACGTGAAAAATACGTTCTAATATAATAATATTTTTCGTAGTAGTAAGATATAACACTAAGAAATTGGGACTGGAAGTAAACATAAATAAAACTAAATACATGTTCACACACAGAAATATATAAATGCCAAATAATCGTTTATCAAAACAGATACTTTGTTATAGACCGGAAGGCCGAATAAATGTAGGAAACGACGCGACGTTTGAAGAATGCGGGGAGCGGGACGGGCCAACAGGCCCATACCTTGTTGATGATGATGATTATGACGTGTAAATATATTATATAATGGAAATAAACAGTTAATGACAAATGAGGCACATTTTGAAGAAGTGACTGAATTCAAACACCTAGGAACAATAATCACAAATAGGAATGAGATGCACAAAGAAATTAAACTTAGGCTCAATTCTGGAAATGCGTGCTATTATGCATTGCAGAGACTCTTGTCGTTCCAACTCCTTTCAAAAAACGTTAAACTGAAAATATATAAAACTGTTATTCTACCAGTTATATTATATGGATGTGAAACATGGATTATTACTTTAAGGGAGGAGAAAAGATTACGAATATTTCAGAATAAAGTTCTTAGGAATTTTTTTGGATCAAAGAAAGATGAATAGACAGGTGAATGGAGAATACTGCATAACAGTGAGCTACACGAGCTTTATATAAAATCAGATATAATAACAACAGTCAAATCTCGAAGACTGCAACGGGCAGGACATGTAGCACGAATGAGGAGTGAAAGAGTGGCATAGAAGCATCTTGTAGGAAAACCTGAGAGGACAAAGCGCAATTTGTAAACACAGAATGAGGTAGGAGAATAATATTAACTATTATTTGAGGGAAATTAATTATACAGGGGATTATTGGAAAACATCTCAGGATAAGTATGCTTGGAGAGCTTATGTCCAGGCGGCCATGGACCTACGGGTTTGATAGTGTCAGTTTGTTAGTCAGTAGTACTTATTCAAAGATTTAAGAGCCTATTTCACTTAAATAGACTATATTAAGGCTAATTATTTAGTGAGAGCAAAAAACTAATGTGAAATAATGTATCTTTCTCTTAGGGAAGGGAAAATATTATATATTTATATATGAAGTTCTATATACCCCATACGTCCCGCATGAGAACACCAGTCTAATTTAGTTACAGTTATTTACCTATAGATGTCAACTAGTGACGTGTGGTTAGCATAGGGCCTTAATGAGACATCTAGTAGATAACTAAGGTATTACTTGGATGGATGAAGGTCGATTAAATTTTGCACACCGGCCCTTTTATTCAGCCTTGCGGTTCTTTTACGAGCCTGAAGATCTTCAGACTCAGGAAAAGTCCCTCCCGGAGGACTGACTCATTGGATTTTTTCATCTTAAAGAATTAATTTAGATTTTAGATTTAGATTTATTTATTTAGCCTGGTGGAGTTAAGGCCATGTGGCCTTCTCTTCCACTCACCAGGACAAACATATATTACATCAGAATATAACAGTCTCAATTAACTCTAATATTAAATACTAAATAAAAATTTGATCAAAAAGATAATATCTATTATATTACGATCTATAATGCAACTAGTTAAAATTAAAGTTAGTTAAAATTAAGACTAAAACTAATAATACAATGTATACAAGCAAGACATATTAAATTGTCCCTGTCTAATCTATATAAAAAAACAAAGAAAAAAAAGAAAAAAGAAACCCCGGCTGAGTTTAAAGCCGCGACCCTCGGGATCAGAAGCTATACTCGAGTTAAATTCAAATATGTCGGCAAGATGACATGCCATTTGACAAGACACCCGGGATTTTACAAACTAATGTTATATGATTTGCAGTTTGTGTGTTTAGAAATATTGTAGGAGTATATTTATATATTATTTAAATCTTTATATATATATATATATATATATATATATATATTCTATTGGCCTATATGGCCTATATAATTCTTCTGAACGCGTGTTTGTCACTGAACTCCTGCTAAACTACTGGACCAATTTTAATGAAATATTTTGTGTGTGTCAAGTTGGGTCTCTGAATGGTTTAGATTTACAATTGGACCCTCTAGAACCATTAGTTGCAGGAGTTGACCTGAAGTGAAAATTTAAAAATTACTCTAGCGGTTACATTTTTCATTGTTTGACAACGAAACTCGTTATATCCTATTGAAATAAATCGAGATAGGTTTTATACAAAAACGAACGAAATCCAACAATTAGAAGTGGAGGTTTACCTGAAATGTGAAATTAAAACTGATTAGGAACCGCCATGTTTGGTTCGTTCAGCGTATACCATACAATTTAATTAACCTTTAATATTTCATTTGTTAAGGCGTAGCAATGCACTCTGGGTATTAGCTAGTTGTGTTTATAATTTTCTTTTTTATTTTTACGCCCAAAAACATTTTATGAAAAAGAGAACATCTTGTCATCGCCTAACGCTATTGTCAGAGATATATTTCAATTCGGTCATAAAGTTAAGCATAAATCTAAGCAATTTCAATAAATCTGCGTATATCTTTCAAGTTGCAGCACTAAAAACGAAGTAAATAGTTTAAAATTTAGTGCGATAAACAACGAGACAATTAATTCAAAGACAGTGTAGAAATTCCCGCGCCATCAATTGAAATTAAGGTTTTCGCCATAAGACAATGATTTGACATGCATTATTACTATAAACACATCTTCCCTTCCTCCCTTCGTTTAACCCTTTTCATTATCTTTATCATTAGCTAGGACATAACAATTAACAGCCTTTTGAATGTCATCCAGGATGGAAATAAAATTCTAACCCTCTTTCGCATCCTGCATGTATAAAAAAAGAGAAAAGGGTTGCAATAAATATGAAGTTCCACGAAGCCCTTTCTCTCTCTCTCGTCAACAGATAAACAACAAGACATTAACACTGCGAAGTATTTAACAAGAGCAATAAGGTCTACGAGACCATGTTAATGAGTACCAGGATCGCCTCTATGGGCTTGACAAGCAACACCCAACTTACAAGAGAAGCTGAACATGGGGATGGGGAAGGGTGATACAACCCTTTAACTCCCCATCTAGCGGTATTATCACGTTCGCTTAAGGGGGGGGAGGTCTTTGCAACGCCTTCATTTTCTATCTTAAGAAGATAAGCCTGAAGAAGTATCTTTTTAAACCTCTTCTGGAAGTAGCAGCTTCGAGTTAATCTGCTTGTCAATTCTACAGAATCTTAGCAACTCAAGAAAGTGCTTTCCTTTTTCTTTTCTCCTTTTTATGCCTAGTGAAATGTTCAAGTCGGCTTTCGTCGTCTTTTTTCCTTTAAGTATTTCGTCTAGTCCGATAGGGGATGTAACCCCTTTCTTGTATTCTATTACACGAGTCACAAAACGGGACGTGTGCAGCTCACCCTCCTGCTGCTGCGGTTCTTCAGTTCATTGTTTCAAGGGACCCGCACTTGATTCAAGAATCATTAATATTTTCAGATATTCACTATATATATATATGCGACATGATAAGAAAAATAAATGCCTGAACGGGATTTGAACCCGGACCTCTGGGTTGGTACCCCAGCGTGCTATCCGTTACACCACCAGGCAAATATAATTCAAACACTTATCTTTCTTTTTATATATATATATATATATATATATATTACAGGGAATGATTGGAAAGCATTAGCTCAGGATAGGGATGTATGGAGAGCTTATGTCCGTGCGGCCATGAACCTACAGGTCCGATAGTGCCAGTGAGTGAGTAAGTAAGTAAGTATGTATATATATTATATTCTCCATTATATTGTCCATTATTACTAGATGTAGCGAGAACTCGGTCTTCACTGCCATCTAGTAACTGACTATAACAAGTAAGCAAATTAAAGAGAATAGTTTTACTTTATAGCGGTGACGATTTATCGATGTTATAATTAAATTTTTGGCATTGAGCAATGCAAGCTTAATATGACATGATAAGAAAAATAAATGCCTGAACAGGATTTGAACCCGGACCACTGGGTTGGTACCCCAATGTGCTATCCATTACACCACCAATTGTATATAATTTTTCTGTACGTGTGTATGTCACTGAACTCCTTCTAAATGACTGGACCGATTTTGATTTATTTTTTGTGTGTATTTGATTGGGTCTCTGGATGGTTTAGGTTCACAATTGGATCATCTAAAACCATTAGGTGTAGGAGTTCACCTCATGAAAAAATTAAAAAACCACTCTAACAGTCACAATTGTTCGATGTTTCACAACGAAACCCAGTTATTAAAATAAAACGAGGTAGGTATTGTCCGAAAATGAATGAAATTCCACAATTAGAAGCGGAGGTTTAATTGAAATCCGAAATTAAAAACTGCCTAAACAACTGGACCTATTTTGATTAATTTTTTTGTCTGTGTTTGAGTGGGTCCCTGGATGATTTAGATTCACAATTGGACCCTCTAAAACCATTAAGTGTAGGAGTTCACCTGAAACGAAAATTTAAAAATCGCTCTAGCGGTCACAATTTTCTATGTTTCACAACGAAACTCGGTATAAAACCTATTAAAATAAACCGAGGAAGGTATTATCCAAAAATGAGCGAAATCCGATAATTAGAAGTGGAGGTTTACCTGAAATCCAAAATTAAAAACTGACTAATAACCATCATGTTTGGTTCGTCTCAGCGTATACCATACAATTTATTAACCTTTAGTTTAATATTTCATTTATTCAGGCGTAGCAACGCACCGCCGGGTATTAGCTAATATATATAAAGTTTTAAGAAATGTAAAACAGTACCTGATATCTCAGTCGTGCTCAATAATCAGCAGTGTTGTTTTGTAGGAGGCCTTTCGAAAACTTAAGTTTCATCTTCTGCTTTCAGTTTGGTATAACCAAATTACAAGCTGGACAGATGATATCATGAATTGTAACCAAACGCTCTGACCACAGTCCACGAAACTAGTCTGAGACCTAAATATAGTTGAATAGATGGAGTTCTGGAAGACACAAAAATATTTTAGCAAAGCTGTGCTCCATTCTGGGTTCATGAACCAAATGTAATTACGATTTATTGATTACGATAAATCATGTATAGGGCCTACTGTATAATAATAATAATAATAATAATAATAATAATAATAATAATAATAAATTATTATTATTATTTTTATTATACTTTTTTATTTTTTCCTTAAGTTTATCATAAATAATGTCACTAGTGATATCCAAATCGTAGATAAATTTATCTAGAGGATTTGGAAATCAAGAGTGGCATTTCTTAGGACGATTTAACGAATAAAATTAAGTTGTTTGCTCACAAATCATTATTTAAGTATGGTTAGAGATATTTTAAAATATGTATTTACAGGGTGTCTCATTCAAACCTCTCACATTTTAATTAATCATAAACTAATAAAGTCTGTGGAATTATGAAATGAAGCCGGTATTAAACGAAACAGAAACTCGCAGAATTTTCATTACCACGCATTGCCACACACTAAAACACCTCTATATGTGCACCATTAGTGGCACGAACAATATCAAGTCTGTATTCGATTTCGTGGCACGTTCTCTCCAACATGCCCATTGTGTCAAGGATACGGGTACGTAAAGCATGAAGTTATTGTACTGGAGTCGGAAACACACGGTGTTTTACATACCCCCAGAGGAATAAGTCCAGTGAAGTGATGTCTGGCGAACGTGATGGCCAGCAAATTGGTCCGCCGCGTCCAATCCACCTATCTGGGAAGGATTCTTTGAGTGAATTCCGAACAGCAAGGCTCCACTGTGGTGGGGCTCCATCATGCTGAAAAATTACTTGGGGTTGCAGATCAGCTACTTCGGGGACAAGAACTGTTCCAACATCTCTTGGTATACCGGGCCAATTGTTGACTTCTCATGGAAGAAAAAAGGACCTATAGTCCTGTTCTTCATCAGGCCGCCCAAACGTTTACTTTTGGGCTATCCCGGACGTGTTCACGGTAGACGTGTGGATTTTGCGTACCCTAGAACCTTACATTGTGCCGATTAACAGATCTTGATACATGGAACGTTGCTTCGTGAGAAAACAAGACGTTTCCAAGAAATTGAGGGTCCTTTTCAATACGATCCAGCATTTCAATAGCGAATGCCTGTCGACATCTGGCTTTATTTATTGGAACAATTTGCACCTTGTAGGGGTACAAACGAAGCCGCTTATGAAGCACTCGATGCATAGTTTATCTCGGCACATTCAACTGCCGGGAAGCTTGGCGAACTGATTTTTGTGGACTTCTCTGAAATCCTGCTCTAATTTCTTCAATGTTTTATTCTGAAACACGTGTACGAGCACCTCCTGATTCTTTTTTAACGCTTCCAGTCGCCAGAAACTTCTCACGCCATGCCTTAATGGTCTTCCTATCAGGTGCATTTCCTTCATGTTCTCTCTGGTAATTTCTTTACACTGTAATTATTGACTTCATCTCTGAGTATCCGGACCCCCTGATTCTTTTTTTAACGCTTCCAGTCGCCACAAACTGCTCAAGCCATGCCTTAATGGTCTTCCCATCAGGTGCATTTCCTCCATATTCTCTCCGGTAATTTATTTGCACTGAAATTATTGACTTCATCTCTGCATACCAGCACCCCTTATTATTTTTTAATGCTTCCAGTCGCTAGGAACTTCTCAAGCCATGCCTTAATGGTCTTCCCATCAGGTGCATTTCCTCCATGTTCTCTCTGGTAATTTATTTACACTGTAATTATTGACTTCATCTCTGCATACTAAGAAACAGTTTGTGCTCGTTGCTGAGGAGTCGCATTTTTGTTTTTTGGCATTAATGCCCAATATGCGACAGGTGAATTAACTGCAACAATGAAAAAAAATTCTTTGAGTTTCCCTTTCTTTTAATACCCACCTCATTTCATAATTCCGCATACTTTGAGAGTTATGATTAATTAAAATGTGGGAGGTTTGAATGAGACACTGTGTATATTTGTCCACCGCTGTGGTTTCGAGGTAGCGTACTGCCTTCTCACGTAGCGGGCCCGGGTTCGATTCCCGGTCGGGACAGGCTCCTGGGTGAGGTTTTTTCCGAGGTTTTTGCTCACCTGTAAGACAAATGTCAAGAAGCTTAGGGCCCAACACTCCCCGAAAATCACCTGGCCATCATCATCACCCTTATCGTTATCATCGTCACCGGTGTAAAAAGCAGGGGAAGCTACCACACCTATAATTCCCTAGTAAAGGGTTGATTGCAGTGAAAGACGCCCTTGGGCAGAATTACTATGGATGAATGGATATATACTTAATGTAAACGGCGATGTTTGAAAACAAATCAAACATGTGTGGTTATGTTAAATTTGTTTATCCACTGCAACTTGATCATATTATTTATTGCCAAATAGGATCGCAATATTGTAAGAATGCATCCTAGTAGAGAAATAATAAATACATCAAACTTTATATTATAACCAACATTATGGGTTATTAATTATTTTTAGTAAACAACTCAGTAACATCATTATTTAAAAACGCAATTATTGAACATACAATCATCAAATTTGTAGTTAATTATTTGCTATATTCAATGTATTGGTGGAGAGTCAGTCAGTGCAAAATGATGTTCTGACCTGTTCAGAATATTAAAAAGCAGGAGCTTTCTTTATCACGAAAGCAGGAGGTGGTAAAGAGAATTCGATAAAGAGAAAGGCGAAACAAGACAGCCATTGGTTGTAAAACAAAATTCATTAAAACGTGATTCTGTCATTGACTACCGTTTGGAGCAAGAGTTAAATAGCCATTCTATTGTAGTTGTAACAACATTAACATTAAAAGAACCTTACATAAATCGCAACTATCTTGAGTTGTTTATAGAGGACTATTTAACTCATGCCCCAAATGGGAGTCAATGACCAATCACATTTCAATGATTTTTTATTTACAACCAATCACAGACATGTTTCGCCTAAAATTTACCAACTAAAGTTTATCATAATAAAGAAAGTACCTCCTTTTTAACATTCTGAATAGGTCATAGTATTATTTTGCAGTGACTGACTCTCCGAGAAATACGGCTACCAGATTGTATATATAGTGCACGAATGTCAACACGTAGCGCATACGAGAGATAATATAAAAACATTTGTAACAATTGATTATACCACGAAAAAAGAAAAAGAAACCACTGTTTGCACTTTCTTAAACGAATTATTTTCCATGAAACGACGCAGAAAAATATAATTGACATTTACATCATAGGACATCAGAAATTAATTAATACCTATAACGATGGTTATACATTTCTCCACTAGGGTGCATTCTTACAATATTTCGATCATTTGGCAATAAATAATATTATGATCTGGTTGCAGTGATCCAACAAAAGAAGCAAATGAAGCGTACCAATCGTTTCCCATTTGTTTTCAAACAGCGCCGTTTACATTAAATATATAAATATTTTAAAATAACTATAGTTAAATAATGATTTGTGAGCAAACAGCTTAATTGTATTCGTTAAATAGTCCTAACAAATGCCACTCTTGATTTCCAAATACTCTAGATAAATTCACTGCTCACTTCGTGAGTCGTGAATTTGTCGATAATTTGGAAATCACTCCTGGCATTACTTATGATAAATGTAACCTCTCAGATATCACATAGTTACAAGGAGATTAACAAGTCATTTAATATCCGTTGTATGCCAGTAATTAATAATACGCCCTCAAGCAGTGAAAAGAACCCGTGTCTTATGACTAGTTATGCTACAGCACTGCTATATAATGGAGGTTTACACTGCATTATAATATGATATATAGCATTATAAATGCCTACATAACTAAGTCACTGGCACTAGGTTCATGTCCGCGAGGATATAAACTCTCCATACATCTCTACCCTGAGCTAATGTCTTCTAATCGTGTCCTGTATAATATACTTGCCTCAAATTATTATTAATGTATTCTCCCACCTCATTATTAGTGTATTAACTAGGCATTTTCCCTCTGGTTTTCCTACAAGAATCTTCCATCCCTCTCTTTTGTTCCCCACTCGTGCCACATGTATTCCCCATCGCAGTCTACAGACTCTTCTGTTCTTATTATATCTAGTTTCTTATAAAGATGATGTAGTTCACTGTTATGTAATCTTCTCCATTCACCTGTATGTTCATCTCTCTTTGAGCGAAAAATGTTCCTAAGAATGTTATTCTCAAATACTCGTAATCTCCTTTCCTCCCTTAAAGTAAGAGTCCATGTTTCGCATCCATATAATATAACTGATAGAATAACAGTTTTATATATTTTCAGTTTAACGTTTTTTTGAAAGGAGTTGGGACATCAAAAGTCTCTGCAAAGCATAATAACATGCATTTCCAGAATTATTAAGCCTATGTTTAACCCTCAGGGGTCCTCATCTAGAGGATATGTGGATGGCGACCACAAGGTGCCCAAGCTGAGCAAAACATTTCTTCCACTTACTTGTGTTTTGCACTCTTTTAACTTTACTATCTAACCTCCCTTGGTTAACTCTTGTTTTTTCGACCCCGACGCTATTAGGGCATCCGAGGGTTAGGGAGTCTTTCCTTTCTTCCATTTCTTCTTTCCTTTATTTTCTTTTCTTCTCCAGAAAAGCCTGACCAGAGGCTATAAGATGGCAGCCCCATCACTGGTCTTGCCTTCTTTTGGCCAGCAACCAATCGAAGGGACTATTATTATGCTTTCAAATCTTATATGAAAATTTTCCGGAAGGATCAAACTATTTACGCTGGAGGGAAAATTTTCTATAGGATCGTAACAGGCCTTGGCCTAATACTTGGAAGGAAGAAGAAGCCTATGTTTAATTTCTTTGTGCATCTCATTCCTATTTGTGATTATTGTTCCTAGGTATTTGAATTCAGTTCAAATAAATTATACATGTAGGCTATAATATATAGCCTATCTGTAAATATTGTATACAGATCATATACTAAAATGTATTAAATAATACCGTAAGTACCTTCATGTATCCGTCTTCCTCAATTAGAATGGATTTTTGTTTAAAAAACTTCATTAATTATAAAAAATCGAAGGCCTTTCAATTGCCAAACATGAAACATGTTTTGAGAGGCCTTCTCAATTTTAATAATTATCCCTTAAATTGGCAAAACACTTATATCTCGTATCAGTTATTTAAGGGGGGTGATGGGTGAAATTTCTATTTTCTACATTTTTTGAGCTAGAGGCTTGAGTTCTTGTACAAACATTCACTGCATGATACATAATGACGTGTGTAAGTTTCATTCTTGTGAGACATGTATTTTAAGAGACATTAAATATTATATTCAAAAAATATTGCATATATGATAAATAAATGGGTTCCAATTTTTTTTAATAAAATGGCTGATTTTTTTTTCAAGACTCCTAAAATATTTAGAAAAACATCAAGCATTAGAATTCCTATAATGTGAATACAAAGGGAGAAGAAAATAATATTGTACCTCATGCGTGGAATTACACAAATAAAATAATAATTGCATGAATTTTATTTTTTATTTCTTAAAATACTAATTCAATCATGAAACCTATGCACTAATTTATTACTCATTGTTTTTAGGACGCGCAGTAAAATTTTGAACCTTCCGGGACAAAATTTGTGAATTCTTTTCAATTTTAAATGTACAAAAAATGCAGTGAAAATAAAAGTGTGGAAAAACAAGTTTAAAGATTTAGGGCAATCAGAAGCGTCATAGGCCTCTTAAACTTTGCCAACATATACATTAGAGTACAGGCTATTTTTTAATACAAAAAACAAAAAAATGCCAATTTTGATCTCAAATGGTCAATTTTTCACCCATCTCCCACTTAAATGTGGCGGACCGCAGTGAAAATGAAATGGTGGTATTACTTACTTACTTACTCACTCACTGGCACTATCGAACCCGTAGGTTCAAGGTCGCACGGACATAAGCTCTCCATACATCCCTATCCTGAGCTAATGCTTTCCAATCATTCCCTGTATAATCTACTTCCCTCAAATCATAGTTAATGTTATTCTCCCACCTCATTCTTGGTCTACCAACTGGGCGTTTTCCCTCTGGCTTTCCTACAAGAAGCTTCCATGCAAGTCTTTCATTCCCCATACGTGCAACATGTCCTGCCCATCGCAGTCTACAAGACTTAACTGTTCTTATTATATCTGGCTTCTTATAAAGACCATGTAGTTCATTGTTATGTAGTCTTCTCCATTCACCTGTTTGTTCATCTCTCTTTGGTCCAAAACTTTTCCTAAGAACTTTATTTTCAAATACTTGTAATCTCCTTTCCTCCCTTAAAGTAAGAGTCCATGTTTCGCACCCATATAGTATAACTGGTAGAATAACAGTTTTATATATTTTGAGTTTAACGTTTTTTGAAAGGAGTTGGGACGTCAAGAGTCTCTGCAATGCATAATAGCACCATTTATTTCCGTAATGGTGGTATTATTAGGTAAATTGTGAAATTCTAAAAAAAAAAGTTATCTCTTCTCGTTAGTTTTCAACTGTTTTTATTAAAATTATTAAATGGATGAAACCAATTGATGTATCTTAAGGATATAGTTTGAATTTAAGGGTTAACGGAGTTTTAAAAAAAATCCATTCAAATTGAGGAACACTGATATATAAAGGTACTTACGTTATTTAAAAAAATAATAATATATATTCTCAATATTGATAACAGTGGATTTTAGAAATATTGACGAATGGAGAGAAGCAATTCAAATGCAAGTCAATGTATCGGCGCTGCGGTGCGTTCTTTGCCAGGCACGTCTAGGGACGATACCCTCTGTAGACGTTGTCGCAGAGAGCACGAAACATTTACACACGTCCTTGGGGCTTGTCCGTTTGGGGAATCACTGGGCACCACACTATTCGAAACATGATAGCAGAGGCCTTGCGAGATTATGGTTACACAGTTTATGAGGAAATTCATGGTGTGGCCACTAATGGCAGTAACAGACGAATAGATATTATTGCATTTAGACCATCTTCTAAAATTGGTATGATATTAGATCCCACAGTTCGTTTTGAGACTCATAGTGGCCAACCTGAGGAAGTTGACTCTGAAAAGAAAGCCATATGAGCCAACAGTACAAAGACTATTTAGATTTAAGTCATGCCCCAAATGGTAGTCAATGACCAATCACGTTTCAATGAATATTGTTTTACAACCAATCACAGTCGTGTTTCACCTCACTCTTTATCGATTTCTCTTTATCATCTCCTGCTTTTGTGGTAAAGAATGCTCCACCTTTTTAAGATTCTGAACAGCTCAGAGCATTTTTTTTTCTCCAACAAATACATTGAATATAGCAAATAATGAACAGATTCCATGATTTTACTGAGTTGTTTACTAAAAAAATAAATTAATAACCTATAATGTTGGTTATAATATACAGTTTGACGTGTTTCATTATTACTACACTAGGGTGCATTCTTACAATATTCCGATCCTATTTGGCAATAAACAATTTTTCTTAGAGGCCTTTTCATTCAGGCTTAAGGTTTTTTTACGAGCCTGAAAATCTTCAGACTCGGGACCCACGGCTTAAAGTCCCTCCCGGAGGACTTGCTCTTTGGATTTTTCCGTCCTAAAAAAATCCATCGACCCCGGCCGGGTTTGAACCCGCGATCCTCGGGACCAGAGGCAAGGAGCATAACCACTAGTCCACCGCTAATAATAATAATAATAATAATAATAATAATAATAATAATAATAATAATAATAATAATAATAATAATAATAATAATAATAATAATAATAAGAGACTTAGATCTGCTGAAATGAGATACCTTCGGAGGACTGCAGGATACACACTACTAGATCACAAAAAAAAATGAAGACATCTTAGAAGAATTACACATGTAACCTTTAGAAAACAAAATTTCTGATTATAAGTCAAGATGGATGCAACATGTTAATCGAATGGAAGATCACAGAATACCCAAAAAAATTGTTAAGATATCAACCTGCAGGAAGAAGAAGACCAGGACGTCCACTCAAAAGACTTTTGGATGGTGTTTCTCTTGAGGCCGAAACAGGTCAACAAATGGCCTAAATTCGTGAATGTACTATGATGATGATGATGATGATGATGATGATGATAATAATAATAATAATAATAATAATAATAATAATAATAATAATACTTTGAAAATGAGGCGACTTGGATTTACAAACGTCATGCACAGAGTCTCGGACACTGATGGTGCATATATTGTGTTATTTATCCCCGGGAATTGGATTCCGCGTTACAATCAACCCCTTAGATCGAAGGAACGGTACGGAAGTGGGAAGGGAATCAATTTGCCTACACACACCCCCTTCTTTTCTTTTTTTGTCTGGGTCTGTCCCCTGTGGGAGCCGGGCCAACTGATGCTGAGTGGCCGGCGAGACGCAGATGTGCCCTCGAGATAAAGGCTGGCCATCCACCCTCTCAACAGAATCAATGAATATCGGGTTTCACCCACCTCCATTTCTTCCTCGATATAGTCTACTTGGAGAAAATTGAAACTCTTCTCCGACAATTCTGTGAACAAGTGGCATCACCCTTATATCGATATCAGAACCGTTGGTATAAACCTTAACAAGATGGTCATCTTCAATCTTTTTACTATATTTCCAATAAAATTCTTTCAGATTCATTATTTCCTATTTTTATTTTTTCCATTTATACATTTTGTCTTCTGCGCTTCATTTTTTTTTTCTTTTTTACTACCTAACTATACGTTATATGAGGCTTCGCATGAAACTTGAATGAATCGTAAAACTTCCAAAAAAGTAGTAGTAGTAGGATTTTATTAGACAAAAAGTAAGATATTTACAATATTATTTACAAATATGGGTCACACGGGCAGTAAGCCGTACGTGCTGTTGACAGTCCGTTACAATAAAGTAATAATTGGTACTAGTGTAAAGAAAAATAAACAACAAAAAAAGCAGTAACATTACAATTACATAAAGAAAACACAATAATATTACAATTAAATAATAACACAATAGAATTATACACTAAAAAACATTAACATTACAATTACATAAAGAAAACACAATAATATTACAATTAAATAATAACACAATAGCATTATACACTAATTAATTTATATATAATTGTTAAGAATTAATGGTATTGCATTTTGATAACATATATTTATTCATGAATGAGTGTTGTCCTTATTTTCCGCGTTTTGTCCAGAAATTTACCGAGGTTTATCCAATTTTCTGGATTTACCAGTAACTCGTAGCATGCCAATCTTTCCCGATTTGAATTTAGAAATATTTCCGGTAATAACTGAAGTCTCCAATATTCTAAATCATTACATTTTCCTAATATATGTATCTCATTCAAAAAAGTAATGCTTCAATACTGTCCTCAAGGGAAGAGATCTTTGGGACGTCCTAGAAAATTATGAACCGAGAATGCTTCACTAAAACCATAACAGGCTTTGGGTGTTAAACTTATTTTGAAGATGATGATGATGATGATGTAGACGATTTTAGATGAGGGATTCAGAGCAAAAGTGGACCAAGTATTGTACTTGTTCTTTTAATTGTAAAAAAATGTTTATTCTTCATTTGAACTTAAATGTAGGTTTATTCTTTAACTTTATATCAGTTTTTCTCAAAAGAGTAAAATATGGACACCCCTCATATCTATGTATGTATGTACCCCATGCTTCCTTAATCAAGCTAATTTACTTACGCTTATTTACCTACAGATGTCAACGATTGAGATATGGTTATCACATCGCCCCATTGAGACATCTAACATATTACTTGGATCAATGAAATAAATTAAATGTTACACAGATGCCTTTTTATTCGGGCTTGTGGTTCTTTTACGAGTCTGAAAAATCTTCGACCCGGGACCTACGGTTTAAAGTCCCTCCCGGAGGGTTATTCCATCCTAAAAATCGATTGACCACGGCCGTATTTGAACTTGTGACCCTCGGGACTGGTGGCAAGGAACATAAAAAACTAGCCCATCTCTGCCGCCCTTTCGGCATTTAGAAATCAATATTAAGAAAAGTAAGATGGACTTCAACTAGCGACTTCGGACAATATGCAGTAAGCGTGAACCTGAAGCGAAAATTCAAAAATCGATTTAGCGGCCACTTCAAAGTGGAATTACTTTATATTTACATTTTAAAAAGAATATAATTTAAAAATTATATTTAAAAAAATACAAGTTCTGTTACAAAGCATTTTATTATATGGGTCCGAAACCTGGACAATAAGTAGAAAACAAACCAACAAGCTGTTAGCAGTAGAAATAGATTTTTGAGGGCGAACGACAAGAATTTCAAGAAGGGATAAAGTCAGAAACAGCACAATAAGGGAAATTATGCAAGTTGAAAAAAAACATATTAGAAAAAATAGAATAAAAACGTTTGAAATGGTATGGACAGCTCATAAGAATGGAAGAAGTGGAAGAGGTAGGCCTAGAGAACATTGGATAGATGGAGTGAAGAGAAGTATGGAAGCTAGAGATTTGAGGGAAGAATGTGCTTTAGACAGGAACCTCTGGCGACAAATCACTTTGGGTTGAAGGAGAAACACTGTATTGTGGAATATTCCTAAATTTAAAAAAAAATGATTTGAGTAAATAAATTTGTACTTTTCTGTTCTTGTTATTGTGGCTGTTCCACAGATAGGATTGTATTTACATATAATTCAGGCTGCGTATGTTAGTCGGTCGATTGACTTGAAAATTTTGCGCATACAGGTATTTTCTCAAGGAGAGGTCTTTTTATGCTATTATGTTCTAAAACCATTAGGTGCAGTAGTTCACCTAAAACGAAAATTAAAAAGTCGCTCTAGCGGTCGCAATGTTCGATTTTTCACGATGAAACTCGGTATATCTTATTGAAATAAACCGAGGAAGGTATTATCCAAAAATCACCAAAATCCGACCTTAGAAATGGGGGGAGGGGTAACCTGAAATTAAAAATTGACTCTAGCAACCGATATGTTTGGTTCAACGGATTCATTTTTCGAAAATGTGCACTTTTTCGAATTTTCGAGTGTATCGTATAATTTAATTAAGCCACAATCATTTATTTAAGCATAGCGGCGCACCCCGGGTATTACCTAGTATTTTATAAAAAATGATAATTAAGAACGAATAAGAATATCCATCCATCCATAGTAATTCTACCCGAGGGCAGGTCTTTCACTGCAATCATAGCATTTTCATGTTATGCTTTTCAGCTTTACTAGGGAATTATAGGTGTGGTAGCTTCCCGTTGCTTTCCACACCGGTGAAGGATAATGATGATAATGATAAGGATGATGATGATGGCCGGATGATTTTCAAAAAAATAAGAATATAAAACTAATAATTTTCATGATTTTACATTTGAACTTCCTCTGTTACTCCTTTCCAGTAGAGCACAGGACCTGAACGAAGCAACTCCAGCGCATCCTACTCCATGCTAAAACCTTCAAGTCACCTCTTCATCCCCTGTATAATCTACTTCCCTCAAATCTCATTCTTAGTTTCTAACTGGGCGTTTTCTCTCTGGTTTTCCTACACGCAGCTTCCATGTCCTTTTTTCATTACCCATTCGTGCCACATGTCCTGCCCATCGCAGTCTACGATACTTAACTGTTATTATATCTTAATATTAAAAGATTCCGGGCTATTTTGGCCGTGGTCTATAACTGGTGTTCCTTCCAAACGTTTCTCCCTCAACTACGGAGGACATCTTCAGTGGCAAGTGCTTCTAGATGGTGTTCCCTTGTTGTAGACTCGACTGTGAATTGTTATTATATACGTAGTTCACTGATATTTAATCTTCTCCATTCACCTGTCTGTCCATCTCTCTTTGGTTCCAAAATATTTCAAACAATTTTATTCTCAAATATTCGCAATATTTTCTCCTCTCTTAAAGTAAGACTCCATGTTATGCAAACATATAATATAACTGGGAGAATAACTTCTTCTTCTTCTTCTTCTTCTTCTTCTTCTTCTTCCTTCCAAGTATTAAGCCAAGGCCTGTTACGATCCTATAGAAAATTTTCCCTCCAGCGTTTGAGGGAAATTCTCGTATAAGACTTGAAAGCATAATAATAGTCCCTTCGATTGGTTGCTGGCCAAAGGAAGGCAAGACCAGTGATGGGGCTGTCATCTTATAGCCTCTGGTCAGGCTTTTCTGGAGAAGAAAAGAAAATAAAGGAAAGAAGAAATGGAAGAAAGGAAAGACTCCCTAGCCCTCGGATGCCCTAATAGCGTCGGCGTCAAAAAAACAAGAGTTAACCAAGAGAGGTTAGATAGTAAAGTTAAAAGAGTGCGAAACACAAGTAAGTGGAAGAAATGTTTTGCACAACTTGGGCACCTTGTGGTCGCCATCAACATATCCCCTAGATGAGGACTCCTGAGGGGGGGGGGAGAATAACAGTTTTATATATTTTCAGTTTAACGTTTTTTGAAAGAAGTTGGGACGACAAGAGTCTCTGAAATGCATAATGGCATACATTTCCAGAATTGAACCTATGTTTAATTTCTTTGTGCATCTCATTCCTGTTTGTAATTATTGTTCCTAGGTATTTGAATTCAGCCACTTCCTCAAAATTTCCCTCATTTGTTATCAAATGTCCATTTTCATTATAAAGTGGATAGTAATGATTAGGGAGCTGATTTGTACGTTCTAAAAGTTAAGATTGCAACATAATATAGCGATAAAATTAATGTAATAGGCTCTTTATATCCAATCAACTGATTTGTTTATGATATAACTTACAAAAACGTTTCTTAATAATTTTTGTGTGGGATCTAGCAATATTACATTTGTATTACACATCTTACTTTTAAATTAAAAATAAATAGTGTTCTATTTACATTATTTCTTTTTTAATTTAAAAGTAAGACGTAAAATATAAATGTAATATTGCTAGATCCCACATAAAATTTATTGAGAAACGTTTTTATAAGTTATATTACAAAAAATCAGTTGATTGGATATAAAAACTTATTAAATTAATTTTATCGCTATACTGTGTTGCAATATTAACTTTTAGAACATAAATAATGATAAAGAGCTAATTTTGAAGAGGTGGCTGTCTTTTATTTGACATATTTTCGTAGAGTTTCTTATTAATGCTATGCAAAATTCAACTTTTGCTGTTATAATAATTCAATCATCTTACCTACAAATAGCAAAATTCGTGATATCCAAACCATTTTTAATTTCGGATATCAGGTAAACCCCCACTTCTAATGATCGAATATCGCTGATTTTTTGATAATATCTACTTTGGTATATTGTTATAGTATATACAGAGTTTCATTGTGGAACATAAAAAATTGCGACCGCTAGAGCGATTCTTAAATTTTCGTTTTAGATGAAGTCCTATACCTAATGGTTTTAGAGAATAATAGATAGCGATTAAACACTATCTATGCTGACAACCTGTATGTATACATTTTTATATAACCTTTAGAGTTTTGCGAGCACAAGCATATAAATTCTACACCAAGAAGTGATGCTGTTAGTCTGTATCTTTGAATTTGGTCTAAAAGCTGTTTTTAATAGCCATATATGAATTTAAAAAACAGATATAAATCGTTAGATTAGAAACAAAGAAACTTCACTCCAGTTTAAAATAATCTACCATAATTTGGAAATCATATTTTTGTAAGGTTGTAAAAAGGGTTGAAGGGAAAACAAAACCCTTCACTTTTTTAATCGAGAAATCCGTATATTGCCATGGTCTTGCCCCTTAACACCTCTTGCAGCTCCCTCCTTCCCAGTAATCAACTACCATTGTCTGGAATTAACTGACACTGCTGAGCAGGATTACCATTTTAAAGTTGGCAAGCCTTTTTTCTATACGCTACATCCCTCTTCATTCCCCTCCCCCTTTTTTTCTCTTTTGTCAATGTTTCCCTCGTTTTTCAAAATATATTTATTTTGTTTCTTCGCGTTTCTACATCATGTACAAGGCCTGGCATTTGTTTCTAAATGCAATGTTGTTTTTCCATTTCTTGTTCATATTCGCCTACGCTGATTACCCATCGTAATTGTAACTTATTTATTTAGAGAATGAAGAAGGCCTACAACTCATTGGTATTTATATGCCGATGATGTAGTACTATTAGGCGATAGCGAGGAGATACTAAGGGACAACACACACACTCTATTGAGTAACAGTAAGAAATTGGGACTGGAAGTAAATATCAATAAAACTAAATATATGGTCACACATAGAAATACATAATTTAATGGAAATGGACAGCTAATGACAAATGAGGGAATTTTGAAGAATTGGCTGAATTCAAATACCTAGAAACAATAATCATAAACAGGAATGAGATGCACAAAGAAATTAAACATAGGCTCAATTCTGGAAATGCGTGCTATTAAGCATTACAGGGAATGCTGACGTCCCAACTCCTTTCAAAAAAACGTTAAACTGAAAATATATAAAACTATTATTCTACCAGTTATATTATATGGGTGCGAAACATGGACTCTTACTTTATGGGAGGAAATCAGATTACGAGTATTTGAGAATAAAGTTCTTAGGATTTTTTTTGGACCAAAGAGAGATGAGCAGACAGGCGAATGGAGAAAACTTCATAACAGTGGATTGCATGGTCTTTATAGGAAGCCAGATATAATGAGAACAGTTAAGTCTCGTAGACTGCGGTGAGCAGTACATATGACACAATTGGGGAATGAAAGACGTGCATGGAAGCTTCTTGTAGGAAAACCAAAGGGAAAAAGCCCGGTTGGTAGACCAAGAATGAGGTGGGAGAATAACATTAACTATGATTTGAAGGAAGTAAATTATAAGGGATTGATTGGAAAACATTAGCTCAGGATAGGGATGTATGGAGAGCTTATGTTCGCGCGGCCATGAACCTACGGGTTTGATAGAGCCAGTTAGTTAGTTAGGAACAATAATTACAAACAGGAATGAGATGCACAAAGAAATTAAACATAGGCTCAATTCAGGAAATGCACGCCATTATGCATTACAGGGACTCTTTTCGTCCCAATTTCTTTAAAAAAAAGTTAAAATGAAAAAAATATATATAATTGTTATTCTCCAGTTATAACTTATTAGCCTATATGGTTGTGAAACATGAACTCTTACTTTAAGGGAGGAAAAAAGATTACGAGTATTTGAGAATAAAGTTCTTAGGAAAATGTTTGGAACAAAGAGAGATGACCAGATGGGGATTGAAAGTGAGAAATGTGAAGTTCTTTTAAGAAAACTAGAGGAAAAATGCCCACATGGATGCTCCTTTGTGGGAGTTACTTAACCAAACTAATTTAGTTACATTTATTTCCCTACAAATATCAGAGTGAAAAGTGGTTACCTCATCACTTCAAAGAGGCAACATAATTATTACTTGGATGGGAAAGGTTAATTCAATTTTGCTCAGAGATTTTAATTTAGGCTTCTCCTTTTACGAGCCCCAATATTTTCAGATTCAGGAACCACGAATAAAAGTCTCTCTGTGACATTTTGAAAAGTCATCGACCGCGGTCGCGTATGAACCCGCGACCCTCAGGAGTACAGGCAAGAAACTTAACCTCTAGACCACCGAGACCGTTATAATAATAATAATAATAATAATAATAATAATAATAATAATAATAATAATAATAATAGTAATAATAATAAGTTGGTAGACCAAGAATGAGGTCGGGGAATTACATTAACTATGATTTGAGGGTGGTAGATTATACAGGAGATGATTGGAAAACATTGGCTCAGGATAGGAATGTTTGGAGAGCTTATATCCATACGGCCATGAACCTACAGGTTCGTTAGTGCCAGTGAGTTATTTAATTAGGTGAATATAAAGTGATCCCACTACAAGCGTCAAGACACCCTTGGGGTAGTTAGGAAGTTACGGTTCGCACTTATGTAGATAATCAATTTGTGACAGCCGGGTTATGAGCCCTGAGTGACGGCCGATTTTACCCCACTTCAAGTATCTGGTACTCTTTTTTTCGTTAAAGGCTGAGTCGACTCCAGGGAACTTCTGTCGCCTGAAGATTATGAATAGTTTAAAAATAGGTACTGACCCCACCGGGACCCGAACCCCCGACCTTCCGGCTTATAGCAACTGCGCTACAGCGTGCCTCCAGTTAGTTACAGAGTATTTTAACGAAAAACAGAACAAGGATATAACTTTTCAGAGAGTGACTGTACTCGTCTTCGGTATTTTGCATAATCTGGTCTAAGTCCAACGCTTTCAACCTTCAGTGGATCACAATGGCACCCGCACAAAAACAAAACTTATCATTCTGAAACAAGCCCTGCTCCCACGTACTGCCAACTTCTCCCGAGTTAAGAGACACACACACACACACACACACACACACACACACACACATGCTGATTGATATTCTGAATAAAAACCAAGCAAAACAGCACGTACAAACTAAGGTACCTGAATTGCTTAATATTTCTGGCAAATATAATATAGATGAGGAAGTCATTGTTATGAATACATAGTCTTTTATATAGTTTTTTAATTGTTTTATAGATTATTTTTAATTATTCAAGCAAAGTCTGTTGTAATAGAGTTTAGTCATAATATAGTTCAGCGCAAAAGTTTTCCTTAGCTAACTGTAAATCTCTACTTTTAGAGTGGTATGTGTCTACTGTTAGGGCTGTGGTATGTAGTACAGTTAGAGTGGAAAGTTCAGTCAAGTCGAGTATATAACCCTGGGGTAGTGACAGTTTCGCTCTGTCTATCTGTGCTACGAAGAATCGCTGATGGGTGAGTAAGCTACCATTTTTCTTAACATGTGTCCTGGACTTATAAAAAGGGAATCATTACCTTAACTCTCTAATACTATGTTTTCAAGGGATATTAGAACTTTAAACAATGTAGATTAGGGTAGATTTATTATCCCACATCTCCCGTTCTCAAACACCAAGCAAGTTAGGTATAAGGTTTCATATATAAGCTTAGAGTAGTTATTTAGGGCTAGAATACTTAGGGATTGTAATTATTATACTTTAGTAATAAAATAGTTTAAAATAAGAATCCATTGTTTATTTCAAAACGTATCATGATTAACTGTTCTCCCTCACACTAACGCTCGGCTAGATAAACACGCTACCAGATTTTCCAAGTCCCGAAGGTCCTTTAAGCCTAAGGAAACCAGCGGGGTCTTAACAGTCATGTGGTTGCGTGGCGAAATACCTCACTCTCAATTTCAATTTTCTTAACTGGATTTTTCTTCTTATAATTATTCGGTTTGAGGAGCCTGCTGGAAACATTATCTCTCGGTTAAAATATATTGTTTTAATAAAACAACAGAAACGAAGAAAAATATTAATGCACTTATGGGAATAATTACCTCTGCAATATACATATATATCTTCTTAAATGGCACTACAGGTCGATAAGAATCATAGCCTCCAGACATCCTTCGCCAATGGTTTATTTGTATGTATCTTAACAGAGATTTAGGCGCTCTCCCCCTACAGGGAAGAATTTGAACCATACTAATTTAGTTACACTTGTTTTCGTATAGATGGCATTTGAGTGGTCCGTGGTCAGCGTTCCGCCTCATACTGACATCTAGGAAACCAAGGTAGTACTAGGACGGGAAAATTCGGTAAATTTTGCTTAGATGACTTTTCATTCAGGCTTAAGGATATTTTATGAGCCTGAAAATCTTCAGACTCGGGACCCACGGCTTAAAGTCCCTAAAGAAATTATTAAACAAGATGAAGTTAAAGGCATCTGAGAAGATAAATTTCCTGGAGGACTTGCTCCTTGGATTTTTCCATCCTAAAAAAATCCATCGACCCCATCTTTTGCCTTGGGGGCAGTAGCGAAGTATGGCTTTTGGTTTTGGAATTCTATGAGACGGCATTCGTTGAAGATGGGCTTTCCAGTTGTTCTGGTAGTTTTGTATATGGTTAAGAATGGGTTCTACATCCAACTCTTCCATAATTTCCTCATTTCTTTTATGGTCCCACTTTGTGTAGCCTGCTGTACGGCGCATAAATCGCATCTCATTTGCTGTTATTCGGCTTTCGTCTCTTCTTCGTATTGCCCATGCTTCACTACCATATCTTAATACTAGTCTTGCGAGAACCTTATAAAGCCGTAATCTTGTGTTCTTCTGTACTAAAGATGGTTTCATTATACTGTTAATTATCCCCGTTGTTTTTGTAAAATTTGTGATTTTCTTTGATATATCAGCTTCATCTTGAAATGTTAAATTATAACCCAAATAATTAAATTCGTTTACTCGTTCTATTGTCAATTCTATTTGTTAAATTAAAAATATTTAAGTCTTTTCTAATATTTTCATTTATTTTTCTGTTCAGAATTGTCACACCTGCTACTGAACGTAAGAACTTCTTTCTGCAGTTTCTAGTTCAAGTAATTAATATATAATATAAGGCAACAATTTTAATTAAAAATGCAATATGATTTTGAAACCCTGCTTTTATTATCAGAACTCTCTTCACAAAGGAAACTCAGAGTTTGCAATTGATATAATGCATTTAAAAGACACTCATAACCTTAATGCTAAGGGAATAGGCCTAAATATTCACACACTTTTTACAGAAAATTTACTAATACTACATTTGTACACGTACAAGTCAGAAAATGTGCTTTATCCTATTTTTATATAAAATACCGGAATCTATTTAATGTCATAGAGCTAACGAGAATGCGAGCGTAAGGAATGCGTGACGTAATACTAAAATCATAAAATTTCTAATGCAATTAATTAAATAAAAAATAAAACTTGGTTTTATTTGATTTTCATATTTATTAAGATATAATTCAGTTACAGATGTTTCGGTACACTGTACCTTCTTCAGACATGTTAAATTATGAATTGTGTTATTATAGTACATACCGACTGACATAAGCAACAATAATTTATTTCATCATCATCATAGTACATTCACGAATTTAGGCCATTTGTTGACCTGTTTCGGCCTCAAGAGAAACACCATCCAGAAGTCTTTTGAGTGGACGTCCTGGTCTTCTTCTTCCTACAGGTTGATATCTTAACATTAGTTTGGGTATTCTGTGATCTTCCATTCGATGAACATGTTGTATCCATCTTGACTTATAAGCTAATCAGAAATTTTGTTTTCTAAAGATTCCATGTGTAATTCTTCTAAGATGTCTTCATTTTTTTTGTGATCTAGTAGTGTGTATCCTGCAGTCCTCCGAAGATATCTCATTTCAGCAGATCTATGTATCTGTATATCCTTCTGTTTCAACGTCCGTACTTCGCTACCATACAAAAGAGTCGGAAGAGCCAGTGTTTTATACACTTTCAGTCTTGAATGCTTTTGGACTAACTGTAGCTTGAAGATAGAATTTATTAACCCTAAAATTCTTAAAAAGTTAGATATTTTTGCATTTACATCCTTTTCTTCTTCATATGAGATATTGCATCCTAGATATGTAAAATTATTCACCTGCTCCAAAATTTTATTGTCCAGTACAATTTTACTTCTGACAGGATCTACACCTTGAAATGCCATAATTTTTGTTTTTTCTGTAGATATCTTTAATCCATATTCTTCTGTAATTTTGTTAATAATTTATTTAAATTTTTTAATTTAACAAAGGTAATTCATTCAAATCAAGTTGAGAATTTAACAGTTTATTACTACTTTTCAATTTATTTATTTCTACAGCCTCCAAAAGGCCCAACTTCTTACCCTTATCACAAACGTAAGATTTCAAGGTACAGTGTACCGAAACAGCTGTCATTGAATTATATCTTAATAAATATGAAAATCAAATAAAACTAAGTTTTATTTTTTTCAATTAATAAATATGGATTTTCATCAAGTAAACACCAACTCAATTGATTATTTCTATTGCATCCATCTTAGTACTACGTGGCCTAAATATATTAGTCGCATTTGTGGACGAATAAAATACAATATTTATAAGCACTGGTAATGAAAGTTAAAAAATATTAATAACTGTAACACATGGATTCATAACATGACTGTGTAAGAGAAGAGCACAAGGTTTGTAAATGGTTAATACAATTCAATGCGTACAACAGCGTGCACCGGTGATTCACAGCGATAACAGCCTCCCTCTCTTCATGCCCACTTGTCTCCTTGTGAGTTCCTAGCTGTACATACCTTTTGGAATGAGGAGTTTATTGTTTAAAAAAAAGTCTGTTTAATTAGATTAAATACATTTCTGCATGATAGTGCGTTCTGTCATACTTACAGCAATGGCGACCATGATTGAAAGTTGAATTTCCTAAATTTTGGGGTTGCCAACCTAAATAACCATACTGTAATATTACATATTACCTACCTCGTGCAGAAAGTAAAACCACTGCCCGTTATGTATACTACGTACAATGTATATACAAAAACTATATCCAAAAGGTAGTGTTGATGTGCATTATATGAAACAAATCACTGAATTTTAAATGAACTGAACTTTATTTGAAACAACATAAAACAATAAATTCGTAATTGCCGTCATTTTATGACTGATTGGTGTCACGGCCTGCTGTAGTCTCAACTAAATTATTTTCAGCATTTACCGTATGAACATTCCCACACTGTTAACGTTAGTCAGTTGTTTATAATGAATGCAAATATTTCCGACAAAGATGTTATTATTTTACTAATATTTATTATTTTGAAAACACCATCGCGCAAAAAATAATGTACAACGCACGTTTGTGAAGTGTTTTACAGAATCTCGGAAATGAAAAACCGAGCTATAGTGAGGTTTCTAATCTTTTCCTCACTTCCCAACCTTGCATTGTAATATAGCTAAAGTAAAGTGATCCCACAAGAGGCCCTTGGGGTAGCAGGAGGTTAAGGCTCCCACTTTTTTCTAGACAATCGGCACTTTATGTCAGCCGGGTTGTCAGCCCTGCGTGACGGCCGCCTTTACCCCAGAACAAGCGTATGATACTCATTTTTATTAGAGGCTGAGTCGACCCCAGGGCCATAGTGCCGCCAGAGGGTTTGGGTCAGTTTAAAAATCCTGACCCTAACGGGACTTGAACCCTCGACCCTCCGGCTTGTAGCTCGTGCCTTAACCACTACGCTACGGCGTGCCCCCGCATTGTAATATACTACTTCGATATACACAACGTTTCGAACTTAGACCCAACGTATATTGGAATCGTTTGAGAAAGGGCTTAATTCTAAATGTTTCTGTACAAAATCCTCACAATACAATGCAGTGCTTCATTAGATCCTGCAGTTTAAAACCATAGTTAGGATGGCTGTTATCACACGGCTATCACTTTTGTACAATTTAACTCATATTTTATGAGTATTCAAAATTAAGATTCACTCAATTTCTGACTTGAAGTTTCAAATATTCACAAGAAAATAAAACAAATATATTATTATGCTAATAAATTTGCAGCTAACGAATCAGATGAACACCTAAATTCATATTTTCTTTTCTCTCCACAACTGATTGCATTGAAATCAGATGTCAGTTGAAGATGAGAGGGAGTCCCTTGATAACACAGCTCTACAAAAAAAAAAAAAATTGTTGCCCTGGATATCTCAGCGAATTTCTATGTGCTCTAGTTTTTATGATTTTTGCGTATCTTATATCTTAAACAGTAAACGGCTTGTTACTAATAAAATTTATGTTTCCAGTCATAATTTGATTTCTGCGCATTTTTTTCGCGTATACAAACATCACGTGATCCCCACTCTCACACCCATCACTCCGCACATCGGCCATGATCTCAGTTATTTGACAAAATTCAAGTACTCATGACGCGACGTGCATCTGGATATGATAAAACAATTCATCAAAGCGTTGGACAAGGAAGGAAATAGTTTCAAATACATTTGTAGAACATTTCCTAAGCTCAGTATGTAAAAGTTAAAAGACGGAATATTTGATGGTCCTCAAATTAGGCAATTGATGAAAGATGCAAATGTTATCGAAGTTATGACTGTTCCGGAAAGTGAAGCTTGGAAGGGTTTTGTATTGGTAGGGGGCCTAGTAGAAAATTTCCTAGGTAACTATAAAACACCAAATTATAGAGAAATTGTGCAAAACATGTTGATAAGCTTAAAGATTCTGGGAGCAAATATGAGTATAAAGTTACACTTTCTCCACAGTCACCTGGATAGATTTTCGGATAATTTAGGAAATTATAGCGACGAACAGGGAGTGAGCTTTCACTAGGATCTAAAAGTAATGGAGGAAATATATCAGGTTAGATGGGACCGTCACATGATGGCATATTACTGCTGGTCTTTAAGAAGAGATTCTCCCCTAAAAAATGCTAGAAGAAAATCTTATAAAAGGCGTTTCACTCAAGTATAACATGGGTTTTCGATATTTTTCTTTCTATTTACCTCAGTGCATACTAAATTTAAAAAAAACAATTGACATTATAAATATATGTTATATTTTTTCATATTTTCCGATTTTTGTAGTGTAAAATGGAAATGAAAATTAAAAAAAACAGAGCAAATCTTCCAAAATCATTGATAGTTTCATGAATTGTGAGCATAAATATATCCGAAATTACTCTTATATCAAGGGCAACAAAACCACTGTTGACCAGTGTAATAGTTCCTAGAGAGAAAATAAAATACGAGGTGAGATGTTAAATCAGATTAATTAACTGAAAACCTCATAGTGTTACTTCCTAACAAATATCTACATATAAAGATATTTTGCTGGGGGATGGAGATAGACAGGCATGTACATTATAGATCCAAAATGCAGTATTATTTAAAATTATATTACATTTAATATTTTATTATTAACAAGAATAATGGTAAATCTAATTTCAAATACACAGTACCTCAAAATACCAAAAAAGGAAATAAATTCTATAGTGCTTTTCACATCTAGAAAATAGCATTGCTCTTATGGAGCCATTCTTGCTAGTAAACATGTCCTTTTATGTGAGATTGATTTATTATTTAATTAATTTTAAATAAACAATTAAGTTAATTAGTTTCACTTATAACTTTCCAAGAAAGTGGGTGCCTGATTTATGAAAAAATACCATTATGGAACGTATAATTACCATACAATTATTTAATAAAGTTAGGGGTCAACTCAATTATCGGAACAGCAGCTGGCAGAGATGCCACTGAACCATCCTCTTTCAACAAAACTTGTTTTGTCACGTACAGGTGTGGCAAAAAAGAGTACATAACTAATATATCACATGTGCTTTAGAATGTTCTGAAGCTACTGGCGTTTCTGTAATCACAATCTATAAAATTCCAAATGTTAATGTCGTTATTTAGTAACTACATTAGAATGATCATGATTTAGTAGCATTAGTGAAGATAATTGTGCCGAAAATTTATGTTGCTGCTGTACTTATCCTAGAATGAGAAGATGGAGATATACTTTCATCTCCGTCACACAGTCTGCAGCATCAATTGGCAACGGTGTTCCCATAAGAACAATATTATTTTCTAGACATGAAAACCCTATAGTTGTCTGTCACATAAATATGGAGAGATAGACTGGCAACAGGTCGTGTAGCTTCCTTTAACAGCCCAGAGATCTCTTCCCTGTTGGACAATAATGAAACATGAAATATGTAGCGATTATAATTTTAAAATTTCAATAAGTAAAACAAAAGTAATGGCATTTTGTGGAAGAAATACTCTGTGCGCAAAAGTAGTAATTAGAGACGAAATTATTGAACAAGTATCCCACTTTAAATATTTAGGATGTGACATCAGTTATAGGTATGATAAAGATATTGAACACAAAACACATCAGTTTCAAGCTATTTGTGGTACAATACATAGAACATTGAATAATAAAGCACATAAACAAACAAAATTACAATTTTATAAAACAATGGCTGTCCCTGTTCATTTGTATGGGAGTGAATCATGGATTACCACTACCAAACAAGAAAGTAAAATCCAAGCAGCCGAGATGAAATTTTTAAGAAGAGTAAAAGGCTGCACTAGAATGGACCAGATAAGAAACGAGGATAGACTATCCTTGAAGAACTGCAGATCTGCTCCATAAAAGAAAAGATATTTAACAACAAGATACAGTGGAAAGAACATGTAGAAAGAATGGAAGAAAGTAGATTACCAAATAAAATCTTCCATTATTTTCCAAGAGGAAGAAGAGATGTCGGACGTCCTCGGAAGGGATGATCTTAGATACATTAGTGAAGATGGAACAGGCAACTCTTGCCTAAACCAGGAAGTGAAGAAGAAGAAGAAGAAGGCTTTGGGAACTCTATCTGAACTCATTCGTTGCAAATGATTCATCCAGTTGTTCTGGTATCTATGTATGTACTTAATGACTGGTTCTAAGCATAGTTCTTTGAAGACATCATCAATGTGTTTGTAATCCCACTTGGTGTTCCCTGCTGTGTACTTTATTTCAGTAAAAGTTATCCTGCTCTTATCTCCTTTCCTCAAAGTCCATGCCTCACTGCCGCAGCAAAGTGCAGGTCTTGTATAACCGTAATCTGTTATCACAGCAAAATAAATTAACATTGAAATAATTATAGCTTCAACTTCACACGTGTTCAAATGGAAACTTAAGACCGACAACACAGTGATAAGTCCAAACTTCTGTCTCCATTTTTTGCTTTATTAGATGTATTGCTCCAAGATAAGATGTTGCCAGTCTTTCTCTTTATGTACATAGTTAGGCTAGGCTAATTCTATTAAAACAAGACTCAACACAAGCAAAAAGAAACATGTACAACATGCTAGTATTGGTAAGACACATAGCTATAAAGTGGTAACACAAAAACTGCACATTCAGAAACTTTCCTTACATAAAAACAGATACATCTAGCTTTTCACTATATTTAAGTCTTTGAGACATAAATTCAAAAGTCTATAAATGATACACATGTTGACAATTTCAAACCAGTAACTCAGTGGTTCCCAACCGATGTGGCACAGCACTTTAGGATGCCATGACATATGGTGGGGGAAATATTACAATGTTAAGAAACATTAAATCATTGAATATTAAAATCACATTTCACCTCATCTTTGTCTTCTTTTAGACTGGTTTCGGAGAACTAACTTTCCATCATTAGTTTTACTTGACTTCTGTTCCATCATCATTGATTCAGTGTTTCATCCTCCATCTGTTGGTAGATTATGAACCTCAAAATCAAATCACATTCCCTGAGAATTTCAAAATTCATTACTGTTTATATTTGAAGAGAAAAATATTTGCTCAGACTGGGGTTTGAACCCAGGACCTTTGGCTTTCTATACCAATGCTCTACCGACTGATCTACCTGAGCACTGTAATCTAAATGCAAATTTTTCTCTTACACATTGTTAATTACCCTTCTTTTGAAAGCAGATTTTTCCAAAACTGTGAGTTCTTTAGGTTTTTCTATTTCTTTAATTAATTTTATATAAAATAAAACAATTTACCTTAGTAGTAATTGCACTAAAAAAATAAAGGTAAATTGATTTATTTTATATATATTGAATTCCTGAAAAGTTATGCCTGACCCCATTAATTATTCATTAATTTTGTTTTTCTTCCAATTTGATGTTTTTATGTAGATTTTTGTACCTCTCCATTTTTAACATTCCTAGTATATTCCTTTCCTCTGGTTTCCAAGTTTCATTTTGTTTTCCCTATGTAGTTTTATCACAATCTCCACATTTTATCTGACAAATACCAGTTTATCATCCTTGGCATGTGTTAAATTACCAAAAAATTTCAATAAATTCAGTATCAAGTTTGGCACCAAAAAGTGATCATCATCCAGGGATTAAGCCTGTTGGCTCGTTCCGGTTCCATGAAAACTAGAATTGTTAAAATTGTTCAGACCATCTTCTGTGTGGGTGTCCAACATTTCTCCTTCCGTGCAGTTTATAATTTAGTAATAATTTTGGAAATCTTTCTAAAGTGATTATAACCTAAATAAACTGATCAAAACTAACGAAAATGTAAAGACTGATGAAGGCAAAAAAATTAAGAAAATTACCAGATAAAATGTGCAGATTGTAATAAGATATACATAGGTAAAACAAAAAAGAATTTGAAGATAGAATGAAAGAATGGCTTAGAAATGTTAAAAAAAATTGGGAAGTAAAAAAATCTCTAACAGCTCACACTTTCTCAGAAAACATCAAATTGAAAAGAAGGTAAGATTATTTCTTCTTGTTGTAAGCCCACGTTTACCTTAACAGAGATTTAGGCGCTCTCCCCCTACAGAATTTGAACCATACTAATTTAGTTACACTTGTTTTTTTGTATAGATGTCATTTGAGTGGTCCATGATCAGCGTTCCTCCTCATACTGACATCTAGGAAACCAAGATAGTACTAGGACAGGAAAATTAGGTACACTTTGCTTAAAGGCCTTTTCATTCAGGTTAAGGATCTTTTACGAGCCTGAAAATCTTCAGACTCGGGATCTATGGCTTAAAGTCCCTCCCGGAGTACTTGCTCCTTGGATTTTTCCATCCTTAAAGAATCCATCGACCCCGGCCGGGTTTGAACCTGCGACTCTCGGGGCCAGAGGCAAGGAGCATAACTACTCGTCCACCGCAGCAAATAAAAAACCTAAAGAATTCACAGTTTGGGAATAGATCTACATTCAAAACGAGGAGCGGTAATGAATTTTGGAATTTTCGGGGAATGTGAGTTGATTTTGAGGTTCATCGGTCTACCAACAGATGGAGGAGAAAACACTGAATGAACACAACAGAACAACGATCAAGTAAAAATTGAAGATCGAGGGTTGCTTCTCCAAAACTAGTCTAAAAGAAAACAAAATATCAGGTGAGACATGATTTTATTAGTATTTAATTAACAATACCATATAGTGTTATTTCCTACAGATTTTAAACATATTAAACCTTTTATTTGAAAGTAAACATCATGAAAAATGTATAAATTGAGTCAGATAAAGGTTTTTTTAATCTCACCTATAATTCGCAAATTTGACCATGTTACACAGTCCCTGAAACAATTATCGTGGCTTCGTCTAAGAGATTGTAGAACTGTCCATTCCCTATCCCTTCTCTATACCATCATTGCCTAATTTTTTATCATGCCGCTTCATCAGACTATCCGACACACATAATCTTGACACTCGATCCGATCAGCGCATTGTCCTTTATATCCCTCCTCATCACACTGTGTATTATTCATTATCTTTTATGGTCTCACTTGCAAAAACATGGAATTCCCTTCCGCCCTATGTCAGAGATTGTCAAACTATAACATTGTTCAAAAACAAACTAAAGAATTATTTAATAACAAACTAACTTATACACCTCACTGATAGTATTCTTTTAACAATTAATAAATTTAATTATTTATGAAAATAATATTAAGATTAACAAATATTTTCTTTTGTTTTGTTTTAAATATTGTATAATCGTAAAATTAGTTTTCTATATCTCATTATTTTTCTTTGTTTTTTATATACATAAGACAGGGACAATTTAATATGTCTTGCTTGTATACATTTTATTATTAGTTTTAGTCTTAATTTTAACTAATGTTAATTGGTTGCATTATAGATCGTAATATATTATCTTTTTGATCAAATTTTTATTTAGTATTTAATATTGGAGTTAATTGAGATTGTTACATTCTGATGTAATATATGTTTGTCCTGGTGAGTGGAAGAGAAGGCCACATGGCCTTAACTCCACCAGGCTAAATAAATCTAGATCTCCGTGTTTTTACAGGACATGTTTCAAAGGTTGTTGCCCCCAACCTCAGTCAAAACTCTGACTGTTGAAATTCTGCTGTTACAATCATCTTCCAAACTGCCATCTGGTATCAATTTTATGAACTTTGAGATTAAATTTTGCTTGCTGGGAACTTGAAAAATCATGCATCTATTTCATTCAGAAGAACAAATATAGATCCTGACAAAATTTAAAATAAAATTCTTCTATTTAGACCAATTTCGTAACCTTAGTGGTTATGTCCTCAATAGTTACACGACCAATGTTCTGTCATCAGAAGCACTATTTTAAATTAACCCTCACACTGATATTTCCTATAGTAGTTCAATAGATGTGTTGCGACATGTGTCGCATCAGTTTTGCCGGTGCGGTTGGCTCAGTCGTACTTGGCGTGATCTGCATCGACTACCGATGAAGTTCACTTACTCTCCACTTGGAGGCGCCTGAGTACAGCACTAGACATTTTATGTTGGTCATACTGTTTTGCTGCAGCCTTTGCCATGGCTACCAACATCGTCGGTGTTGTGTCCAGGTCTAGCGTGTCCACGTGTGACTTGCTCTCAGTGTTTCGTAGTCCGTTGAGGACGACGGTTGTGTTTCAACCAGAGGTTTATAATACCTCTCTCAGTTTGTGCCAGGCCGTTTAGGACTACAGTTGTGTTTTATTAGAGGTCTGAGTACCTCACTTTTAATCAGGCTGTCTACGACGACGGCATTGCTCGTAGGCCGAGGCTTTGAATGCCTCGTTGTAAGGAATCTGAGTATTCCGATCAAACAAGTGAAGTTGTTTCTAATATCGATAGTAATACTCGTAATAAAACTTAATTATAGCTACCAAAGTGTTCTACAAATTCTTTCTTGACATAAAAATCCCAGCGACCTACCAGAGGACTTTCCGACCATTGAATCTAAATTTAGTCGTGTTGCAGGTTTGTTAATCCGATCAACATTGTGGTTGTGATTACGCAAAATTTGTGGTACTCGCGGACCGGATCTTATTTTATGGCAGTGACACATGGATTTTAAAGTTCGTGGCAATCAAAATTTAATCTCAAAGTTAATAAAATCAGCATGCGATGGCTGTTTGGAAGATGACAGTAAGGGCAGATTTAAAGTCTGAATTTTGACTGAGGATGGAGGCGAAGACCTTGAAACCAGTTGTGTGAAAACATGGAGTTTTATAAAATTAGATGAAAAAAGAAATTATCTGACTCAATTTATAGATTGTAAATTACCGATTCCGATTGAGGGTCTTTCCACTTTTTCAGCGGTTGCCCTTTTACCAGCCGGCTGCTGGCCCTTCACATCCACATGTGTCACTCACAGAGGTAGATGATCAACAGCCAGTGTAGGGGTGACATGTGGTTAGCATGTCGAGTCCCCCAGCCGTTATAGCTGGTTCCTCAACCTGGAGCCGCTACTTATTGTAGCTACCCAATTGCCTCACGATGCTGG
The DNA here is from genome assembly GCA_030220185.1 of Diploptera punctata. Classification (NCBI taxonomy): domain Eukaryota; kingdom Metazoa; phylum Arthropoda; class Insecta; order Blattodea; family Blaberidae; genus Diploptera; species Diploptera punctata. Next base: position 101,633 of record JASPKZ010008656.1, on the reverse strand, counting down.
GTGGGCACCGGTCCCATACTGGCCGAATACCATGAGAAAATTTCTTCCCCCATGGAGACTCGAACCAGCGCAAGTCCCGTAGCTCTGCGCCAAGGCTTCCTACCTTAACCGCTCGGCTACGGCGCGGGACGTAAATTACCTCATAGTGAACTTTTATAGGAAAAATCACTATGAGGTAAGATTTAAATTAAAATTCTTTATACCTCACCTCATATCCAGTCTTCTAATTATACCGGTTTCAAAACCTAGGTGTCTTCATCTTCAGTAATATCAGTCGATGAGATCTTACTGAAGATGAAACCAGCTAGGTTTTGAAACTGGTATAATTAGAAGACTGGATATGAGGTGAGGTATAAAGAATTTTAATTTAAATCTTACGTCATAGTGTTACTTCTCGCTGTAATTTTGATTAAAATCAAGATAAATATTCAAAAAACTTGGAATAATATATCAAGAAGGTGCTGATTGGGAACCACTGAGTAATACACCTAAAAACAAGATTATATCTACAAAATAGGAACTTACGTTAATAGAAATTAAATATAAAGAATAACATAATTTTATAGATATGGAGCTAATAATAATTAATAAATATATACGTACTATGAATGTAACTCAAATTATATCTTATTAAATAACTTACTTTCCAGAAGCATCATAGAAATCCTATGTTCTAGACATATTTAGTACATTTTCACTCAGGTAACTGAAACAAATCAGGCCCACTGGCAATTAGATACCATTTTATAATCTTTGAATTCATTTTCACTTCTCAACAAATTCATAATTTTCATAGTTACTTTATCCAAGGGTAATAGATTTGGCACTTTATAAAGATATATGTATATTGTACATACATTTGACTTCTCTGCTATAGTATTTTATTTTACGTACACTCTTTGAACTCTCACATCATTAGCGACGCAAAATTTAAGAGCTGTTGTACCAAAGATGATGATGATGAATTTTATTTTAATTATGTATCTTGCAGTTAATTCTATATTTTTCAGTACAATATTACTTAAACAGTTCACCGCTGTGGTCTTGAGGTAGCAGCTGCCTTGTCACGCAGCAGGTCTGGGTTCAATCCCCGGTCGGGACAAGTTTCCTGGGTGAGGTTTTTCTCACCTGTAAGATAAATGTCAGGAAATTTTAAGGTCCAAACGGTCCCCAATCATCATCTGGCCATCATTATCATCAATATCATATTCACCTAATTAGATTAAGTTTATATTTAAATTAATATTGGGAAGTAAACATTATGAGGTTATATCATTAATAGTGAATGGAGAACATATTTTAATCGACTCACCTCATACATTTTCAAACTTCTTTGATACCGACGGTTTCAGACAATATCATGTCCTTCATCAGTCATGGCGTCCATTGATGAAAAAAAAATCAATGGACGCCATGACTGATGTAGGACATGATATTGTCTGAAACCGTCGGTATCAAAGAAGTTTGAAAATGTATGAGGTGAGTCGATTAAAATATGTTCTCCATTCAAGATTAAGTTTAGGTTAAGGCCTCTCTACTGAAATGGATTGTTTTAGACGCTCAACTAGGCATTCTAAATTGGAAAAAATCAGCAATATATTCATCAGACAAGAAATGAAAGTCCAAAATTCAATATTAGATTTTGTGACATACAGACAACTAGAATGGTATGGTCATATACGTAGGATGCCGGAGACAAGATTACCCAGACAAGTTTTGGAATGGATTCCACCTGGGAAAGAAAGAGAAGTCAACCTAGATTTATATGGATGGATGATATCAGAAGAGATATGACAGAAATAGGTCTGGAAGAATTGGAATGGGAAGATAGAGAAGAATGGAGAAAGAAGTTAAAAATTTAAAAAGCTTTAGACACAGGAAGATGTTTTATTACATTGTAAACCTGATTATAAATAAATAAAACAAGAAATTTAAGAAATGGACTTCAAAAAATATGGTTGTTGACAATGATATTTATTTTATTGTATGCTATTATTTTGTATTCTGGGAGAACTATTGAGAATTGTATCAATTTGTAAAATAATACATGAAAATTATGAATTTGTTCAATATTTTACACTGTGAAGCATTTTTACTGTTACTCACAAATTTATGGAAATAGGATAAATGAATGAAAAAAAAATTAGCTAAAAGTATTAATTTTTCTTTTTTAAAAATAAATTTGTCCAGGACTAGAACATGTTAAACTAAATATAACATCAAAATACTAAACTTTACCACTTAAAAGTAATGCAAAATTCTCGTTAAAAATATATCAAATAGAAGTTGACTGATGGAGATGTTAATAGTGCAAGCTATCTGCTTTCAGACGAAAGAGAATTGTATAAATGGAAAGAAAATTTGGTGGTTATATTGGGTCTTGGATGGTGTAATGGACTGCACATCATCATACAGAATCACAGGTCCAGGCTTCGATTTCTGGTTCAAGCATTAATTTTTCTTTAAAAAAAGAAATCTTATTCATTTAGGCCGGTATTCAAGAAGCAAGCTGTCTAGACCATGTCATCTCCGTCTTCCATAAGCTGAGGCTCTCATCTTTCAATTGTTCCCAGAATTTTTTTAAAAATAGATATCTTGCTAACACATGATGTTGAATAGAGTGAGCCAGTTAGAGTAGGTTCTGCATGACCCACATAATTAACTACGGAGAGACGGGCTGAGAATCGCTCTTCGCAGAAAGTTTGGTTCTTGAATGCTGGTCTTAATGATTACACAGGTCAACATGATTTTTGTCTCATGAGTACCAATTATTGTACTTAATGCAGCTTTTTATCGTGTTTTCAAATATGTATTTGGAATTTCTCCATCACCCACAGTTTTTTTTATTTCAATTTCAATTAATGGATTTAAACAATTATTTTTTTAATAAACGTTTTTTCGTCCATTGTAAAATAAAACCAAATGAGCTAACTCAAATGGTTTCAGCTATAGAAAAGAGATATCAAGACAAATGGAATCCTAATATGCTGGCCGATTATTGTTGGACCATCAAGAGGGATGCTCCACAGGCAAAATATAGCAGAAAATTGTCATTTCTTACTTTCTAGGTGAGTCTGAATGTTCGAATATTGTGTAGTTACAAATGTAGAAAATATTAAAGTGTTTGAAATTATAAATGCCTGTCTCTCGGAAACCTTGCATGATGGAGAAAAACCGATATCATATTTGAATTCAGGAGAAAAAATACTATCAGAATCACATAGTTTTTTTTCTGAGACAAAAAAAAAGTTTATTTTTTGTTGCACAGCGTAATTAAATAAAACCTCAGCATTACTTCTAAGAATATAAACATTCCTTAAATTTTGGAGTAGCAGTGTAAACATCATGCATTCCTACACAAAAATACAATTGAAAAGAAAGTACACAGTTATGTTAACGAGAAGAAAAAAATGTTAAATTGCAGCTTGTTTAACAAGTACATTTAATGTAACACTGTCGGTGACAGTATTAAGACACTAGGAAGAAGCAAGGTAATAAGAGTTTGGAAGCACTTTGTAAAGTGTTTCTCAAAATCATCTCTCCACAAGTTAGTTGTACTAGCAATAGCTCAACAACTGAACGGAAAATCTGTTTTCTATTATTCTAGTAATCAGGAAAATATGTTACATAAATAAAGATGAATCACTATCAGCAGTACCATATCCCTCCTCAACATATGTACTGTGGAGAGGTTTGCAATTCAAGAATCTCGTGCACAATCTAGCGATTAAAAATTGTACACCACCAGCTCTCCTAGCACCGAGATTGAAAATTTTGCAATTTGATTAATTTAATTGAAAATACAATAGGAATTTATTGAAATTCAACGGAGAACATTTTGTTTAAACAACTTACCTCATAGGATTCATGCTTCCATGATACTGCGGTTTCAAACACAGTCGTGTTCAACCTCAGCCATAACTCCGACTGACGAAAAATAAATTCAACCATAGATTGCAGCACTGAAGATGGTGACAATAGAACAGTTGACGGCTGAAGAATTTCGTCAGTTGGAGTTATGGCTGAGGATGAACACTACTGTGTTTGAAACCGCAGTATCATGGAAGCATAAACCCTATGAGGTGAGTTGTTTAAACAAAATGTTCTCCGATGAATTTTAATGATTATACCTCATAATGTTTACTTCCCCAACATTAATTTAATATAATACAATAGGTGGTCTATACCAACTGATGATGGAGCAAACATGCTTTGAAACATATGTCTTAATAGAAACAAATATATGAGATAAGAAGAATACTAACCAATTCATGTATTAATGTTGGGAATTTTACATTATGAGGTTTTCAGTTATAAAAATCAATTATTAAATTAATATTAAGAAGCTAAAGCTGTTACTATGATTGAAATAAGTATATTAAAGTACACTACTAAATTATTGTAATCAAATGGTAAAGAGAAAAATGTATTTGTGAATGATGATTCATAGCATTTGAATGTGGGACCAAGACAGTAAGGTAAAGGAAGGATTTATGCTTGGATGGGAAGGAAGCCTGGATTAGCTCAATGGTTAGAGCATCAGCACGGAAAGCTGAAGGTTCGGGGTTCGATTCCCGGTTCAGGCATACATTTTTCTCTTTACCATTTGATTACAATAAAAATCAATACTGAATCATGTATACTCCCGCCTCATATATGTTCTTTAATACAGAACTGCAGTATTGAGAGCCATCGCTCCCATTCTCAGCTGTTATTATGACTGTCAATTCTTCATCATCCTGGTCATCTTCTAAACTGCCATCTTGTAATTGAGTTTGTATTTTTTTAACAAAAAACATAACACAAAAATAAGACAACAACTAAAAGTAGAGGAATTAAACACAACAATAGAGAAATACAGAACAAACTGGAAAGAACACTTGGCAAGGATGACTGAGAATAGAATACCAAAAGCAGCATACAACTATTCACCATGAGGAAGAAGTAGTTTGGGAAGACCAAGGAAAAGATGGAAAGAGCAGCAATTTGGAGTCGGAACAGGCTAGTAAATAAGCCTAAACCATGAAGAAGAAGATTTTTTTAACATTCTTACCTCATATGTTTGTTTTTGTTGGATGATCATTTCAAAGCTTATTACTCCATCTTCAGCTTGTAACGAACTGTTTTTTTTCTTTTCTTCAAGTTCTGCCATCAAATTTTGTTCATCCAGAAACTCAAAATCTGATCACAAATTAAATTTGAGTTGTTTTTGACTCACCTCATATTTCCTGATTTTTATGCAGATCTAGGTTTCGTCACTGACTTTGTGACATTCTCGATGCTACATAACTGCCGTCTTGCGGTTGTCCCTCCTGCAAATTGATTTCTGCACTCTCTGTTGACTGACTAATGAACCAATGAGGGGATTGATTTCGATTCATCAGTCAGCCAACAGAGAGCTTAGAAATCAATTTGCAGGAGGGACAACTGCAAGACGGTAGTTTTGTGTTGCATCGAGAATGGCACAAAGTCAGTGATTAAACCTAGGTCTGCATAAAAATAAAAAAATAAGAAGTGAGCCAAAAACAACTCAAATTTAATTTTAATCAGATTTTGAGTTTCTGGATAAACAAAATTTGATTACAAAGTTCTTTAAATCAACACAAGATGGCAGTTTAGATGACCAGCATGATGAAGAAACGACAGTCATGACACCAGCTGAGGATGGGAGCAATGGCTCTCGATACTGCAGTTCTGTATTAAAGAATATATATGAGGTAAGAGTGTACACGATTCAGTATTGATTTTTATAATACAGACCAAACTTATATATTCATTTAATTAATTTAACAATTAAAATTTTCAAGCCCGCTGGGTATTGAACCTACTAATCAAGAAACAGGCATGATACCACCTGAGCCAGTATGGCAGATTACCAAGGAAAATATTGACTATATTTTTTCATTCTTTATTACTGCATATCCCACCACTAAAATTTAAAATAAAATTCTTTCCACTTCACCTAATATCCTGTCTTCTTAATTACACCAGTTTCGCAAGTAACATAATGAAACCATTCTAATTAGAAGACAGGAAATGAAATGAGGTGGAAAAAATTTTATTTTCAATTAAACTTTATAGTAATAATTAAATTAATGTTTTTATTACCTCACCTCATATCCTTTTTCTTCTATACTGCAGTTTCGGAGCTTATCTCCATCGTCAGTAGCCTCTGGTCGACCGGTGTTATGTCGTTTCTTGGCGGTTTCCTTCTTACTTCTATCGGTGGACCGATGAACCTCTGGATCAGGTCAAAATTTGCAGGAGTTTCAAAATTCATGAGTTTCTCTTTTTTGTTTTTTTGGATATGGATTTTTTCCCAGACTGTGAGTTCCTTTAGTTTATCTGTTTGTTTGATTAGGCTAGCTTCTGTATCAATTAAATGTTTTTCAGACCAAGCATGGGCTGCTACAGCTGACTTGTCCACTTCACCCTTTTTTACATTTCTAAGGTGTTCCTTCAATCTAGTTTTTAAATTTCTTTTTGTTTTTCCTATATAGATTTTGTCGCAATCTTGACATTTGATCTGATATATTCCTGATTTATATTCTTCTCCAACAAAAATGAAAAAATTGGAGAAGAATATAAATCAGGAATATATCAGATCAAATGTCAAGATTGCGACAAAATCTATATAGGAAAAACAAAAAGAAATTTAAAAACTAGATTGAAGGAACACCTTAGAAATGTAAAAAAGGGTGAAGTGGACAAGTCAGCTGTAGCAGCCCATGCTTGGTCTGAAAAACATTTAATTGATACAGAAGCTAGCCTAATCAAACAAACAGATAAACTAAAGGAACTCACAGTCTGGGAAAAAATCCATATCCAAAAAAACAAAAAAGACAAACTCATGAATTTTGAAACTCCCGCAAATTTTGACCTGATCCAGAGGTTCATCGGTCCACCGATAGAAGTAAGAAGGAAACCGCCAAGAAATGACATAACACCGGTCGACCAGAGGCTACTGACGATGGAGATAAGCTCCGAAACTGCAGTATAGAAGAAAAAGGATATGAGGTGAGGTAATAAAAACATTAATTTAATTATTAAATTAAACCTCATAGTGTTCTTTCCCTGTGAAAGTTAAATAAACTTTATAGTGATATTTCCTAAATAATTCAATCTCACTACTACATCATACATAAGAATTTATTGAACAGAGGAAAAACAATAGGCACTTGTACAACTAACCTACAGTAATTTCTAAACCAAAATGTTTTTTGAAAGAAATATTAAAAAGCTAAATACATTAAAGATTAAATTAAATACTTTATACCTCACCTCATATCCAGTCTTCTCATTATACTGCAGTTTCAAAACCTAGGCAGCTTCATCTTCAATAATATCTCATCGACTCATGTTATGTCAATCGGAAGAACTATTTCTTCCTTCCCTCTGTTGATGGACCGATAAACATTCCGGATCAATTCAGAATCCGCAGGAATTTCGAAGTTCATAAGTTTTTCTTTCTTGTTTTTTGAAAGTGGATTTTTGTCAAAAAACATGAGTTCTTTTTGTTTTTCTATTTGTTTAATTAGGGAGAGAAATTTGAAAACAAGGGTGAAAGAACATCTTAGAAATGTCAAAAATGGTGAAATGTAAAAGTCAGCAGTACCTGCTCATGTTTGGTCTGAAAAACATCTAATTGAATCAAAAGCTAGTCTAATGAAACAAATAGAAAAACAAAAAGTTTGGGAAAAAAATCCACATTAAAAAAAACAAGAAAGAAAAACTTATGAACTTCGAATTTCCCGTGGATTCTCAATGGATCTGGAGGTTTATCGGTCCACCAACATAGGGAAGAAGTAGTTCTTCCGATTGGCATAACATCAGTCGACGAGATATTACTGAAGATGAAGCTGCCAAGGCTTTGAAACTACAATATAATTAGAAGACTGGATATGAGGTGAGGTATCAAGTATTTAATTTAAATATGGGAAAATAACATTATGAGGTTCTTAATTCATAAATTTTAGTCATTTTTTACATCTTACCTCATATTTTATGTCTTCTTAAACACGGCAACTGCAGTTTTCAAAAGGAACATCCCTTTCATTTTGAACCGACGTTATGAGTCATAATATCAGTTGAAAATGAAAGGGATATGTCCTTTTGAAAACCGCAGTTCCCGTGTTTAAGAAAACATTAAATATGAGGTAAGATGTAAAAAATGACCCATTAATTTATTATTTAATTTAATCTTAAATTAAACCTCATAGTGATTTTTTCCTATAAAAGTTCAAGCTAAATGCATTCCTAATGAATTTTATATCAACATGGAGAGAAACATTTTGATAATCTAGAAATTGAAGACAGTTTGCGGGAGGCAGTAGTGACAAAGTTGTTTTATCCTTATCAAGAAATAAATCCTCATCAATCACTTACATTACAAATATGTAAAACACTACTTAGTCCTGGTAATATGAGCAAAACAATTAAAACAACAAGGACAAATCAAATTATTGAAGAAAAGAATAGCAAATTTTGTTGCTCAATAAATGAGAATGCACATAAAAAATGTTTTAATCTTATTTAAGAAAACTTGTATCATCTCACCTCATATCATTCTTTCTATTAGACCAGGTTCTGGACATAAGTAGGTTCCATCCCCCGTACTTTCACCATTGTTACGTCATCTTGAAGAACCATCTCCTGCTCTCTCTGTTGGTAGACAGAGACCTCCAAAATCAAATTACTTTCCCCGAGAATTTCAAAATTCATGGATCTAAATTTGTTCTTCTGAATATATATCTTTTCCAAAATTGTTAATTTCAAGGGTTTTAGCCAAATGATTCAAAAGTTTTGTTTCTTTTTTAATTATATGATTCTTTAGCAAACTATGAGTTGCAATTGCTGATTTCTCAATTTCACTATTTTTAATATTTGTAAACTTATTCTTTTGTGCAAGCATCTAAATACATTTTTGTTCCAAAAAGAATCATAAAATTGAAAAAGAAACTAAACTTTTGAAACACTTGGCAAAGCCCTTGGAACTGACAGTTTGGAAAAATATACATTCAGAAGAACAAATTCCCGGCAAACAAGATTTGATCTCAAAGTTTGTCAAATCGACACTACATGGCAGTTTAGATAATGATGGTTAAGATGAAATTTCAACATTCAAAAAGAAGATAGGAACGACTGTTTCTGAAACCACAGCCCTGTGCTGTGAAGAATATGGAGTATATGAGGTGACATGTACGACTCATTTTATTTTTTTATAATTTAAAAATCTCGTAATGTTAAGTCAAATCATAAGTTTTATGAAACTGGTTTTTATGTTGAATAAACTTATTATCTATCATTTATAGGAAATAAATGTTTTTATTTAACCACAGGAGAATATCCAAAAGTAATGTTGAAAAGTAGAAATACTTAAGTACAATATTAGAAAGATCTCAATGTGTAATAAAAGAAATAGCAAAAGAACAAAAAAATTATAATTGTTTTAGATTGATGAGGATTTTAATTTAATGCAGCTTGAAAACAAACAAATAAAAGCAATCTCAAAGAGTAATGCTAGTGGTGCGAAGTGATCCATGTAGGTGGAGCCAATGTTCCAGTGATAACACGTTTCACAGTTATATGTTCATCGGTAGCTCCTGCTGCATTGTAGAACACCAGAAGATCCTCAATGGCTTGGTCCTCTAACTGAAAATAAATAAATAAATACATTTATTATAAATGTAACATTTCCCACTGAAGGACATATTATATTTGAAGAGAAAAGTATACACCTAGACTGGGGTTTGAACCTATGACCTTTAGCATTTATACACTAATGCTCTGCCACTGGCCAATCCAGTTTGGGGAAAAGATATATATTAAAAAAATCATACTACAACCATGAACTTTGAGATTCCGGACGAACCAAGCTTGATTACAAAGTTCTTCAAGAATACAACAGATGGCAGTTTAGAAAATGATTCCTTCAAAAGAACACCAGATGGCTGTTTGGATAATTACCGGCAAAAGAAAAAAATTGACAGTTGTGAAAACAGCTGATGATGGTGATGATGGTCGCCGATACTTCGGTGCTGCGTTTAAAAAAACATAGAAGTATGAGGTAAGAAGAATTCATGGTTCATTTGATTCTTATCAATAAAACCTCATAATGTTAAAAATTCCCTATTTTATTATATTACATTAAACTAAACCCAAACATTTCCCAATAAAAATATTCTTAAATACGAAGCCACCATTTGCGCATTGAGCAAAAGGTTCGTAAGGCTTTGACACTCCCAGAAATTGAAATGTATAAAACAAAAATTTGTGTTTAGATTGGAGGCCTTGGATAGCTCAGTGGCAGAGCATTATAGTATAAAGCTAAAAGTCCTGGGTTCAAACAACAGTATATAATTTTCTCTTCAAAAAATATAATAAATAAATAGTTTATTTTGAAACACCCAAATTCATAATATCTCACCATATGTACATAAAAATTAAATTTTACATGATTTTCAAAAGAGCATATGGTTCAATTAAGAGGCAGACATTGTATAATATCCTGCCAGAAATTGGAATTCCTAAAAAGTTAGACTTGCTCAAATGTTATTTTAATCAACATTTCAGTGGGAAATAATAATATGAGGAATTTACAAATTTATCAAATTAGCGGGTTACACCAGATGGGATCGGAAAAGGAACACCGATATCTTAAAAGAATTGAAGACTATGCCAATTTTGGAATATATTAAACAGTACCAACTAAATTGGAAACACCATCTTACTGACAGACGTAAATTGCACTCTCTTTCACTACTTTTCAAGCTTCTGAATTCCTACATCCCTACTTACCTGGCGTCTAGATTTGAGAAGTTATCCTCTTACCACAATATTGACACTAGATCACAAGATAGCAGTCTGCTAACAATTCCTCTTCATAGCACTTCCTCCTATTCTACTTCCTTCACAGTAGCCTCTGCCCGCTCCTGGATCTCCTTCCTCAAGATATCAGGGGTTGCCGCACACTTGGTACCTTTAAGTCACGCTTATACAGTTACCTGTTGTCTAATAATTAATTTTTCTCTATTTATTAATTTTATACTATGTCATTAATCTTTTCCTGTTTTTTTATATATATATTGTACATATATATTTAATTCGTTAAATTTAGAGTAAATCAAAATACATTATAAATATTAGTTGTATTGTATTCATAACTTGTAATCGTTTATATTTATATATATATATTGTAATTTAGATTTAAGACTATTTTTTGTTTGTATTTTTTTTTTAACCTGGTTGAGTGGTAGACAAGGCCTTAAGGCCTTAACTCTGCCAAGTAAAATAAAGCTATTATTATTATTATTATTATTATCTTGAAAGAATGAGTTCAAATCGGATCCCCAAAGCTGTTTATAATTATATACCAAGAGGACGAAGATCACTGGGCCGTCCTATGAAACGCTGGAGGGAAAATTTTCTATAGGATCGTAACAGGCCTTGGCCTAATACTTGGAAGGAAGAAGAAAAAGAAAGATCAAATTAATTGCAAATGACTGCAGTAAAGTATATACAGGGAAAACTAAAAGGAATTTAGAAACTGTACATACCTGGGTAAGTTGCAAAGGTTTGGCTCTCATACGACTCCAATTTTCTCTTTGCTTCTTTTCATCAGCCACAATATCTGAAAAACTGACAACTAAACTGTCACCAGTCGCCTCTTTGCGTGATTTGTTGTCATTTTCTGCAACCTTCTGCCACGGATTGAATCCTGGGGAAGTGCTCAAATGTGACGGAGGACTCTGTGGTCCTTTAATCAAAGTAGATGGAGGACTTTGAGGACCTTTCATCTGTTGCATTTCTTGTTTCATTATATCCAGTAATGAAAAACTGTGCTGCTGGGCTGCAGCTTCAGTTCTTGTCATGTTCCCCCAAGCTGGCTGCGCTGGTTTATATGATGACTGTTCAGGAGGCGAACCCACCTGCTGTTCTGCTAAAAGTTTCTTGCGTTGCTTTTGTGAAAGTTTCGTTATTTTCTTGTTTTCACTGTTAATGAGAAATACAAAAATGTTAATATATAATTCTTAAATGCAGAAAATGTGTTGCATAGGAAATTGTCACATGATTTTGTATACTGAAGAAAGATTTTGGGAGATTGTAATGAAAATGACAACTTACTGTAATTAAAAAAAAAAAAAAATTCTGATGAATTATGGTTGGTGAATGCCATTAGTGACCTGAGGAATATAGAGAATATGGACAGAGAAAATAGCAAAAGAGAAACATAACATAAAATAAAGACAGCAATAAAAAATGGATTCATAGAAAACATTATATATTTGTATAGACTTTTTTTTTTTTTTGCAAATGCCCCAGGTTGTCTTTCGACATTCCTGCTGTTCTCCCCTGGCATGGCATACTTGTAACCCACTTCTGAGGTCGGGGCGCCTGGAAAGCGGGGTTATGTTGCCCCGATGATATGATGGGTGGTGATGATGATGATAGTGGTGCGCCAGGAGAGTCCATAATCCTAAGCTTAATCTAAGATGAATATGAATGATGATGATTGCAATGGCCATATGATTTCGGGGACGGTTTGGACCTTAAAGTTTTCCTGACATTGGTCTTACAGGTGAGGAAAAACTCCAATAAAAACCTCACCCAGAAAAACTGTCCTGACAGGGGATCGAACCCGAGCCTTCTGCGTGACAAGGCAGCACACTACCTCGAGACCACAGCGGTGAACGTATATAAAAATGGTTGGTTGGTATCTAATGTTGAGCACTTGATAATGAAATCATTCGCTCTCTTGCACTCCAATATTTAGCAGAAAGGCTGGTCTCTTCTACAAAAGCTGGACAACGGAGGAGATACGTATATAAAAATATAGATCTATATAATTATTATGAGTTGGTTATTCTGACTCGCCTCACATTTCTTGAATTTTTGTGTAGAGTTGGAAGCGACGAAACCTGGTCTGCATAAAAATGAAGAAATAAGAGGTGAGTCAGAATAACCAACTCATGATAATTAAAAGAAACCTCATAGTGTTACATATATTAAATAGTTCTATCTATCTAGGAGGCATAACAGCCCAATGTTGAGCCTTAACCTCTCCTTTGTTAGGAACTACTAGACCAATTATATTATTTTTAGTCTGGACATCTTACCTCAATATTAATGTTTTGTTCTTGGACATGTTTCAAAACAATTCTGTTTTATCGTCAGACTGGGAAAGCTGACAATAAAACAGAATTGTTTTGAAACATGTCCAAGAACAAATCAACATTAATATTGAGGTAAGTTGTCCAGACTAAAAATAATATAATTAAAATAACCTCAAAATATAACTTCCTAAAATTAAATATTATTTACTACTAGACCAAGTTAATTTAGTTATGGTTTATTGCCCACAGATGTCATGAATGGTATGTGCTCAACATGTCAACCCAATGAGACATCTAGAAGGCTACAAATTTACAAGATATATATTTAATTTTAGGAAGTAATATTTTGAGGTTATTTTAAAATGGGGAAATAGAAAAATCTGCAGTTGCTGCTCATGTTTGGTCTGAAAAACATAATATAAATACACACACTAAATTATTAAAACAGTTAGAAAATACAAAAGAGCTGACTATTTGGGAAAAAAATTTATATTCAGAAGAACAAAAACAGAGTTATGAATTTTGATATACCGATGGAGCGTGACCTTGTTTGGAGGTTCTTTGGCCAACCACAGGATGGAGCTGACATCGACATCCAGGTTGTGCAACATAATGCAACATAAATAAAACCAGTCTGGACAAGCTGATGATAAAACAGAATTGTTTTGAAACATGTCCAAGAACAAATCAACATTAATATTGAGGTAAGATGTCCAGACTAAAAATAATAAAATAATTACAAGATATATACTGTGGGAGAAATGAAAAACCAACTAACAAGGGAACTGTCAATGATTGCACACCAAAACTTACCTTGAAATGAAGCATTATGATGTACCAAGTCCATGTCCAAAAAATTATCTGCTTTTTAAATTCAAAGCAGTTAAATCCAGTGCCAAATCTCTCATTTAAACTGCAGGGAAATAATACAACTTGCAGTCTGCACTGCACCCTGCCTCACTCCACTCCACTCTTTCAAGCATGGGCATCCATCTGCTTAGCACAGTGAGTTTCCATTGCTAGATTCTGTGCCTTGCAGTTAAAAGTGGCATATAATTTTTTGCACAGCCTTGGTACATCACAACGCTTCTCTAGAGTTATTTCAAGGTAGTTTTCAGCATGCAACCCTTGTTACAAAGAAAAATAAATAATAGTTTAAAAAAATTAAAACAACATGCTTTATTAGAAAACCGAACTAAAAAATGAAAAATAATTTTAATTTCCAACACGCTTGAGATAAAATTAAAGTGGTCAACAAAAAAATCATCTCCAACACATCTAGAATAAAACTAGAGTTATCTACAAAAAAAAATAATTTACCATCAAAAGCTTGGGGTGCTTTTTATGGTTTTTACGTTTTCTTCTTAGAGACTTTACTTTTACCAATATCTGTTTATTATCAAATATATTAATTGATATAGAGCTTTTGATGGTAAAATTATTTTTTTGTAGATAACTCTAGTTTTATTATAGATGTGAAAGAGATGATTTTTTGTTGACCACTTTAATTTTATTCCAAGCGTGTTGGAAATTAAAATTATTTTTCATTTTTTAGTTCAGTTTTTCTAATAAAGCGTGTTGTTTTAGTTTTTTTAAACTATTATTTATTTTTTAATTTTTAGTTTAATTGACTGTCATAAACCAGAATCCCATGAAAATTTAATTGCTTACAATATTTTTAATGTCTAGGCATGAATATAATTATATATTTTTTTAAATTATTACTATCTAACATTATTATAATATTTTTGGAGGGGTCCTCATCTAGGGGATATGTGGATGGCGACCACAAGGTGCCCAAGTTGTGCAAAACATTTCTTCCACTTACTTGTGTTTTGCACTCTTTTAACTTTACTATCTAACCTCTCTTGGTTAACTCTTGTTTTTTCGACGCCGACGCTATTAGGGCACCCGAGGGCTAGGGAGTCTTTCCTTTCTTCCATTTCTTCTTTCCTTTATTTTCTTTCTTCTCCAGAAAAGCCTGACCAGAGACTATAAGATGGCAGCCCCATCACTGGTCTTGCCTTCCTTTGGCCAGCAACCAATCGAAGAGACTATTATTATGCTTTCAAGTCTTATACGAGAATTTCCCTCAAATGCTGGAGGGAAAATTTTCTATAGGATCGTAACAGGCCTTGGCCTAATACTTGGAAGGAAGAAGAAGAAGAAGAATATTTTAATATAGATAAATAGTTACAGTTAATTGTATCCTTCTCATATTTTTTGGATAAATTACAATGTGGTAAGTTTACAAAATTGTCATTAAGATTTTACAGAATAAGATAAAAATGTAAATATCTTTAAATTCGATACTATTGTAGTATGAACTAAAAGTAATACTCTTCTAAAAAAAAATCCTCCGGGCCAGATTTGAACCAGCCACCTATGGATTACTGAAATTATATACCACTACAGTCCATCGCTCTACCAACTGAGCTACCAGAGGATATAATATTAATTTCTTACAATGATGGACTAAAAAGTCGATGGTCTTGATTTCTTTGATGTCCTGATGATCCTGGCCAGGATCTTAAAAAAATTTATGAAATTATTGTATTGTCATTGGTCCTTTACAAGTGTACAAAGTTTCAAGTCGATCCAATGTTTTTAAGTGGGTTAAAATATGGTTGAAAGATTCCATTACATAGATAGACAGATACAGGTCAAGCTAATATAAAGCGTGTAAAATAGGCAGTAGCTGCCCATACATGAACATTAATAATGATGGTGGTGGTACTTGCCTGTGCTTATGGGCTGGCATCTTTGAGTGATCATTATGGAAAGGTGGTGAAGTACCCTGAAGTTCAGGAAAGTCTGAAGTTAATGGCAAGCTGTTAGGAGGAGTATCATCCACACTTCTGCCTTGTTGTTGTCTCGAAAGTGGAACTAGCTTAGTGAATGATTCAGGTGTTGGTTTTATAGGAATTTCTCTCGCAAGCGACACAGCTTTGAGCCGAGCCTGCACGATGCGTTGTTGTTTATCATTGTTGTTAACTATCTTCACCCATGAAAGCTCTTCTTTAGGTGAGGTTGGATTTTCAGAAAGCATCAGCGTTATGTCCTCCTCTGACTGATTTGCCGGTTTCTCTATAAGCTCGTCCATATCCAAGTCCTGATGATCTTCGACTATATCATCACCCCAAGAGATGTTGGAACCCACGGATTCATTGCGAGCTCGAGACGTAGACTGCAATGTCTTACTATTTGCTCCATTTTCTCCAGTGCTTGATTTACGAGCGCGAGGTTTCTTCTTTGTTGTTTTAAGATTTTTTTTCAGAAGAGCAAAATCTGAAACATTGAAATTGCATTAATACAATAAATTTAAAAAAGAATCATCTTTCATCTGAAAAAAATTAAATGGTTAATATCTTCTGTCGGCCGCGATGGAATAGTGATTATGTTCCTAGCCTCTGGTCCCGAGGGTCACGGGTTCAAACCAATCTAGAGTCTATGGATTTTTTTAGGATGGAAAAATTCAACAAGCAAGTCCTCCGGAAGGGACTTTAAGCTATGGATCCAGATAATAGTGAGGGGAGAACATATTTTTAACAACTCACCTCATATAATACAATATCTTGTCTGAAACCGCCGGTATCAAAGAAATTTGAAATTATATGAGGTGAGTCATTAAAAATATGTTCTCCACTCACTATCTATGATATAACCTCATAATGTTTACTTCCCAATATTAATTTAAATATGGATCCAGAGTCTGAAGATTTTCAGGCTTGTAAAAGATCCTTAAGCCTGAATAAAGAGGCCTCTAAGCAAAATTTACCAACCTTCTTCATCCTAGTAATATCTTAGTTGAACTTTTATTATAAAAAATCACTATGAGGTTTAAATTAAATTAAAATACTTTATACCTCACCTCATATCCAATCTTCTAATTATACTGGTTTCAAAGCTTGGGCAGCTTCATCTTCAGTAATTTCTTGTCATCTGATGTTATGTCAATCAGGAGAACTGCTGCCCAAGCTTCTTCTTCTTCTTCTTCCTTCCAAGTATTAGGCCAAGGCCTGTTACGATCCTATAGAAAATTTTCCCTCCAGCGTTTCATAGGACGGCCCAGTGATCTTCGTCCTCTTCGAAACCGGTATAATTAGAAGACTGGATATGAGGTGAGGTTTGAAACATTTTAATTTACATCTTGACATTTGCATATTCATTTCAATGAGTTAGTTAGTTCTTTTATATAATAAATTTCGGAATTTTTAACATTATGAGGTTTAATTCATAAGAATTAAATGAATCGTGATTTCTTATTAATTTTTTTTAAACATAGAAGTATGATATATAATTGTAGGCTTTCACGGCCGGCGTCTTGATCCATATTTGGTTCGTCTTCCGGGCTTATAGGCCGTGGTCTGGTTGTCTTCTTACTCGACGTTTCGTCTACTGCTGCGGTAGACCTCATCAGGAGATACTGCGTGCTCTCTGTGAACTCCTCAACAGTCGGCTGCAGACTGGCTGGTGGTTGGAAACTGTCTCTCTTTTTATAGCTAAACCCCGGATGGTGGGGGGGGGGGTTTCTGCGCGGACCGAGTTTTTTGCTGTTGTGCCGATGAACAACCAACAACATATTATAAGATTCGAAGATACTCAGGTATTATCACAAACATCACATTACTACACCAGACTATACAGAGAAGCCATTGAAATATATAAACATAAAAATTCCTTCAACAAAAAAGAAGAAACCATGAAGATAAACAAAATTTGGATCCCAGCACTGCATAACACGACAACGAAGCCTATGACTTCTGCAATCGGCACAACAGCAAAAAACTCGGTCCGTGCAAAAACCCCTTCCACCACCCGGGGTTTAGCTATAAAAAGAGAGACAGTTTCCAACCACCAGCCAGTCTGCAGCCGACTGTTGAGGAGTTCACAGAGAGCACGCAGTATCTCCTGATGAGGTCTAACGCAGCAGTAGACGAAACGTCGAGTAAGAAGACAACCAGACCATGGCCTAAGCCCGGAAGACGAACCAAATATGGATAGAAGTATGAGGTAAGAAGAAATCACGATTCATTTAATTCTTATAGTAGTTCTTACCTTCATCAATGATTCTCGTGTCATCATCAGTATCCCAGGGTAAGATAGGATGGGCATCATTAACAGCTTCCATCAACTGTTGACTTGGAGCGTATGAATATGGAGTGACAATACGGTATCTCATAGCTGGGATGAAATCGCAATAGTACTTCGTCAAATCTTGCAATAAATTCTTGCTTACCAATTCCAGAATTCTTTGAAAAAGAAAAACATTCAAATTAAACATCTGTATATGTTTACAAGATTATAGTCAGTGGAGTACTTTAATGGCAGATGCATTCACAATGTTTAACTTTTACAGGAATTAATCACTATGAGGTTTAATTTATGATAAAATCAAATGTTTCTTACCTCTCCTCATATAAATCTTCTAAGTAGATCGCGATTTTGAGACCATAACGGTCTCATCTTCAGTACAATCTTGGCGACTGATGTTATGTCTATCAGAAGAAACACTTCTTCTTCCCTCTGTTGGTGGACCAATGAACCTCTGGATCAGGTCAGGATTTGCAGGAATTTCGAAGTTCATAAGTTTTCCCTTGTTTTTCTGAATGTGGATTTTTTCCCATACCTTGAGTTCCTTTTGTTTATCTATTTGTTTAATTAGACTGCCTTTTGATTCAATTACATGTTTTTCGGACCAAGCATCAGAAGTATTTCTTCCAATCGACATAACATCAGTCACCAAGATTGTACTGAAGATAAGACCGTTATGGTCTCGAAATCGTGATCTACTTAGAAGATTTATATGAGGAGAGGTAGGAAATATTTGATTTTATCATTCACAATGTTGTCACATTTCTTCTGTTCAATACTTCTACACTTCAGTATTTAGACTTATTCATAAATTAATTATGATAAATAACATTATGAGGTTTTCAATTAACAAAAATTAATTAAACGAGTTGTATCTCACCTTATATTTAATGTTTTTCAAGCACGGAAAGTGCAGTTTTTAAGAGGAATCTCTCCCATCTTCAGCCAACATCACGAGTCGTAATGATGGCTGAAGATGGGAGGAATTCCTCTTGAAAACTGCACTTTCCGTGCTTGAATAACATGAAATATGAGGTGAGATAAAACTCATTCAATTAATATTTGTTACTATTGAGTAACACTAAGAAATTTGGACTGGAAGTAAATATCAGTAAAACTAAATATATGGTCACACGTAGAAATACATTATATAATGGAAATGGACAGCTAAGGACAAATGAGGGAAATTTTGAGGAATTGGCTGAATTCAAATACCTAGGAACAATAATCACAAATAGGAATGAGATGCACAAAAAAATTAAACATAGGCTCAATTCTGGAAATGCATGCTATTATGCATTGCAGAGACTTTTGATGTCCCAACTCCTTTCAAAAAAACGTTAAGCTGAAAATATATAAAACTATTATTCTACCAGTGGTTAAGGCAGGAAGCCTAGGTGCAGAGCTACAGGACATGCGCTGGTTCGAGTCTCCATGGGGGAAGAAATTTTCTCATGGTATTTCGGCCAGTATGGGACCGGTGCCCACCCAGCATTGTGATGCATTTGGGTAGCTACAATAAGTAGCGGCTCCAGGTTGAGAAAACCAGCTATAACAGCTGGGGGACTCGACATGCTGACCACATGTCACCCCTACACTGGCTGATTATCATCTATCTCTGTGATTGACACATGTGGATGTGAGGCCAGCAGCCGGCTGGTAGGCTAAGGGCCTTGTAGGCCTGTCGCGCCAGGAGTTTTTTTTTTTATTATTCTACCAGTTATATTATATGGGTGCGAAACATGGACTCTTACTTTGAGGGAGGAAAGGAGATTACGAGTATTTGAGAATAAAGTTCTTAGGAAAATTTTTGGACCAAAGAGAGATGAACAGACAGGTGAATGGAGAAGACTACATAACAATGAACTACATGGTCTTTATAGGAATCCAGATATAATAAGAACAGTTAAGTCCCGTAGACTGCGATGGGCGGGACATGTTGCGCGTATGGGGAATGAAAGACGTGCATGGAAACTTCTTGTAGGAAAGCCAGAAGGAAAACGCCCAGTTGGTAGACCAAGAATGAGGTGGGAGAACAACATTAACTATGATTTGAGGGAAGTAGATTATACAGGAAATGATTGGAAAGCATTAGCTCAGGATAGGGATGTATGGAGAGCTTATGTCCGTGCGGCCATGAACCTACGGGTTCGATAGTGCCAGTGAGTAAGTAAGTAATCGAATTAATGTGCAGTGGGAAAATACAGACTGAAGTCAGTAAAAGAATAGAGAAAAAGTTTAAAAGTCTATAATTGAACTAAACAATTAATATAAAATAAAGATATACCCACTAAGAGTGAAATGACAATGTATAAAACTTATTTGAAACCTGTTGTAACACATGAAGCTGAGACTTGGACATATACAAAGAAAGACTTCAGCAGAATCCAAGCTAAAGAAATGAAATGGTACATAAAACAAGGAGAGATAGAATAAGGAATGACAAAATCAGGGAGACATTAAGTGTAGAAAAATTAACAACAGACATAGAAAAAAGTAGACTAAAATGGTTTGGATATTTAAAAAGAATGGAAAAGCAAAGACTACCACAAAGAGTGTTAAATCTCAAGATACAAGGAAAACGACCACGAGAAAGATGGATTAACCAAGTGAAGAAAAGAATTTTATAAACAAAATTCAGGACTTTCGATGGGAAACCCTTTATCTCCATTCTTAGCTAATCTATTCATGGGGAATTTTGAATACAAGATAATTAATGGACATTGTTTAATTTTCAAGTTCTGGTGCAGATATGTGGATGACATAATTGCAATAGTTAATCATAAACAGATAGATGATGCATTAAAATTATTGAACATTCAAAGTCAAACTATAAAGTTCACTATGAAAAAGGAAATCAATGGAGAAATACCATTTTTAGATCTCAACTTAAAAAGGAATGAAGAAAATAAGATAGATTTTGGAATTTACAGAAAGAAGACACATACAGATAACTGCATAAAAGCTTCAGGTTTCAATCACATAGCTCATAAAGAAGCAGTTTTCAATAGTTTGACACATAGATTAGTAAACATACCAATGAACAAAGAAAATTATGAAAAAGAAAAAGAACACATAATCAACGTAGCCACGAAAAATGGTTTTGCAATAAAAATGATACTCAAAAAAATAAACAAGTACGAGGTAAGAAGAATTCATGATTCATCCATGTTATTTGTAGGGCTCGGCTGAAAACATGTCTAAAAATGGGATCTTGTTATCTTATTCAATTTCAAAAGTGAATTTTACGGACTCATCCTGAAGATTAAGCAATTTCAATAAATCTTGAATGTATTTTTGATCAATTACAGCAATAATATCAACATAGAAGTATGAGGTAAGAAGAATTCACGATTCATTTAATTGTTATTAATAAAACCTCATAATGTTAAAAATTCCCAAATGTATTATATAAAAAAAGTTTGGGAAAAGATATACATTCAGAAAAATAAATATAAAGCCATGAATTTTTATATTCCCGACGAGAATAATTTGATCTCCAAGTTCATAAAATCAACACTAGATGGCAGTTCAGAAGAAGGTGTTAATGGCAAAATTTTGACAGTTGGAGTTTGACTGAAGATAGAAGTAAAATTATACTTTTGAAACTGGTATCGTGAAGATACGCAATTTTATGAAATGAGATGTTAAAGCATTTTCTCCACCTTATTCATTAACAACAGTTATAAAATGAGTGAGTTACCTAGCTTCTAGCACAGCTGACAGATTGAGTGATATGTACTGGAAACAGCACTGTTTGAGTTGGTCTGCGTTGTACGTGCCAGAGAGCTGTAGTACTTGTCCCACATTCCGCAGAGTTAGCATGTTTGCCAGGGCAACTTGTGCTGCATCTTTCAGACGTGTAACAAACAACTGATCAGCCACTACAAGAATATTGCTCACAAATTCCAGTTCCTCCCATTCTTGAATAGATGGAGCAGTGTCAGTGTACAGGAAGTCAATTAGTACTTCCAGAACATTGAAAGGCACCGGCAAACTTAATACACTCTCCTTTTTACCACTTGTCTGAAAGCAAACATTAATATATTGTTTATTTTTTATTTCACTCACCTCATACTTCATAACTCCTCGCAAACCCAGGGTTTCGTCACATCATTTCTGACACAGCATTGAGAATGTCACAAATGATGTGACGAAACCCTGGGTTTGCGAGGAGTTATGAAGTATGAGGTGAGTGAAATAAAAAATAAACAATATTAATAAACTCATAGTGTTATTTGCTATCTACATAACTTAATTAAACATTAATATAGTTTAAAATAAATATAAATTTTGGAGTAGATATGTTGATGATATAATTTGTATTGTTAAAGAAAAACATGTAGAAGATTCCCTAAAACTATTAAATTTACAGAGTACAAACATTAAATTCACCAAAGAAATAGAAGACAATAAACAAATACCTTTTTTGGATCTTAAATTGGTCAGAAACGAAGAAAAAAGAAAAATTGAATTCAGGATTCATAGGAAAGAAACTCATACGGAAAATTTTATAAAATCAACAGGGTTCAATCCAATTGGACATAAATTAGCAGCATTTAATATTTCAAATATAATAATAATATTTCAAATATAAAAATAGCATTTAATAGTTTAACTCATAGATTGGTAAACTTACCCTTAAACGAAGAAGATTTCAAACATGAGAAAAAACACATAATCAAAGTAGCAAGAGAAAATGGGTTTGATGAAAAAATGGTACATAAAAGGATAGAAAAGTATAAAAAACAAAAAATGATAAACAGAAGTAATCTTGAAAAAGAAGAACCACCTATGAAAAAATATAGGAAATTCACATATCACCCCTGGGTACATAATAAATTTCAAAATATATTTGAGAAGTTTAATATTAAATTAGCACCAAAAAAAACTACAGTTTAAAAAAACTGAAATAGAAATTATATTATTTTTGGTCTGGACATCTTACCTCAATATTAATGTTGATTTGTTCTTGGACATGTTTCAAAACAATTCTCTGTTTTATCTTCAGCTTTCCCAGACTGGTTTTATTTATGTTGCATTATGTTGCACCACCTGGATGTCGATGTCAGCTCCATCCTGTGGTTGGCCAAAGAACCTCCAAACAAGGTCACCCTCCATCGGAATATCAAAATTCATAACTCTGTTTCTGTTCTTCTGAATATAAATTTTTTCCCAAATAGTCAGCTCGTTTGTATTTTCTAACTGTTTTAATAATTTAGTGTCTGAATTTATATTATGTTTTTCAGACCAAACATGAGCTGCAACTGCAGATTTTTTCAATTTCTCCATTTTTAATATTTCTTATGTGTTCTTTGGTTCTAATTTTTAGGTTTCTTTTTGTTTTCCCTATATATATACTTTTCACAACCCATGCATTCAATTTGATATATTCCTGACTTTTTATTTTTATCAGTTTTTTCATTTTTGTTGGTTTTTATTAGTTTATTTAAACTGTAGTTATTTTTTGGTGCTAATTTAATATTAAACTTCTCAAATATATTTTGAAATTTATTATGTACCCAGGGGTGATATGTGAATTTCCTATATTTTTTCATAGGTGGTTCTTCTTTTTCAAGATTACTTCTGTTTATCATTTTTTGTTTTTTATACTTTTCTATCCTTTTATGTACCATTATTGTTCACCTCAAAACCAGTCATTGTGCTTGTCCTCTTGGCCTAACATTGAGTTATATGTGTATTTTTTCTCATGTTTGAAATCTTCTTCGTTTAAGGGTAAGTTTACCAATCTAATGAGTAAAACTATTAAATGCTGCTAATTTATGTCCCACTATTGGACTTGAACCCTGTTGATTTTATGAAAATTGTTCAGTAGCGTTGTTGTACTTTTCCTATGAATCCTGAATTGTCCCAATTTTTGCTCTTTTCTCTCGTTTCTGACCAATTTAAGATCCAAAAAAGAGTATTGATTTATCTGTCCCTTTCAAGAATTGCTTTGGATGAATTTAATGTTTGTACTCTGTAAATTTAATAGTTTTAGGGAATCTTCTACATGTTTTTCTTTTACAATACAAATTATATCATCAACATATCTACTCCCAAAATTTAAACCATTGTGGGATGTGCTTTGGTGATTTTACATTCAAAATCGCTCATAAATAAATTTGCCAGGAAAGGTGATAATGGGTTTCCCATTGAGAGCCCTGATTTTTGTCTATAGAAATTCCCATTGAATGTAAAAAACATTTGGTCAATGCATAACGCAGATGGAGGGTGACCTTGTTTGGAGGTTCTTTGGCCAACCACAGGATGGAGCTGACATCGACATCCAGGTGGTGCAACATAATGCAACATAAATAAAACCAGTCTGGGAAAGCTGAAGATAAAACAGAGAATTGTTTTGAAACATGTCCAAGAACAAATCAACATTAATATTGAGGTAAGATGTCCAGACCAAAAATAATATAATTAAAATAACCTCAAAATATAACTTCCTAAAATTAAATATTAAACTAATAAAAACCAACAAAAATGAAAAAACTGATAAAAATAAAAAGTCAGGAATATATCAAATTGAATGCATGGGTTGTGAAAAGATATATATAGGGAAAACAAAAAGAAACCTAAAAATTAGAACCAAAGAACACATAGAAATATTAAAAAAATGGAGAAATTGAAAAATCTGCAGTTGCTGCTCATGTTTGGTCTGAAAAACATAATATAAATTCAGACACTAAATTATTAAAACAGTTAGAAAATACAAACGAGCTGACTATTTGGGAAAAAAATTTATATTCAGAAGAACAGAAACAGAGTTATGAATTTTGATATTCCGATGGAGGGTGACCTTGTTTGGAGGTTCTTTGGCCAACCACAGGATGGAGCTGACATCGACATCCAGGTGGTGCAACATAATGCAACATAAATAAAACCAGTCTGGGAAAGCTGAAGATAAAACAGAGAATTGTTTTGAAACATGTCCAAGAACAAATCAACATTAATATTGAGGTAAGATGTCCAGACCAAAAATAATATAAATAAAATAAAACAAAAATATATAATATGCAGTGCCACTGTGGTGTAAGAATTCAATAGTTGCCCCAAAAACAGATCTAACCCATAAACTATAAACCGATCAGAAAAATAGCTCCAATAGACGCAAATTTTTCTCTTATGTACGTTGTAATTCCCTCGCGCCAAATGCTTGAAACCATAGCTTCTATCTTTGCAAATGGCGGCTTCTTAGTTAAGAAGACATTTTATTGGGAATTTAACACTACTTTATAGCCAGTAGGGCTTCTATTGACGATTTTATTATTAATTTAACATTCCTCATTGAAGGATAAATTATATTTGAAGAGAAAAATTTTCGCCTAGACCGGGACTCGAACCCAGGACCCTTGGCTTTCCGGGCCAAGTGCTCTACCAACTGAGCTACCGAGGCGAGTTACGATCTAGATGCAAATTTTTCTCTTATGTACGTTGTAATTCCCTCGTGCCAAATGCTTGAAACCATAGCTTCTATCTTTGCAAATGGCAGCTTCTTAGTTAAGAAGACATTTTATTGGGAATTTAACACTACTTTATAGCCAGTAGGGCTTCTATTGACGATTTTATTATTAATTTAACATTCCTCATTGAAGGATAAATTATATTTGAAGAGAAAAATTTTCGCCTAGACCGGGACTCGAACCCAGGACCCTTGGCTTTCCGGGCCAAGTGCTCTACCAACTGAGCTACCGAGGCGAGTTACGATCTAGATGCAAATTTTTCTCTTATGTACGTTGTAATTCCCTCGTGCCAAATGCTTGAAACCATAGCTTCTATCTTTGCAAATGGCAGCTTCTTAGTTAAGAAGACATTTTATTGGGAATTTAACACTACTTTATAGCCAGTAGGGCTTCTATTGACGAGTGTTGTTCAGTAATGGTTTAGTTTCTTAGCCTTTGCGTGTCTCGCAGCTTAAGTGATAATCACTATGAGATTTCATCTTCTTCTTCTTCTTCACTTCCTGGTTTAGGCAAGAGTTGCCTGTTCCGTCTTCACTAATAGATCTAAGACCATCTCTTCCGAGGACGTCCGACATCCTTTCTTCCATTCTTTCTACATGTTCTTTCCACTGTTGAGATTTAATTTAACATAAATTAAAATGTTTCATACCTTGAAATTGCAATCTATTTAGAAGATTGATTATAAGGAGAGGTATGAAACATTTTAATTTATCTTATATCTGGTTTGTTTACATTACAGCTGGAACTTACCTCGCAAGAGATGTATAGTCCAGCCACTGGATCTCCTACTCTGACATTTTCACGACAGTGTTGCCGATATGGATATGCAATGGGAGGGGCCGCTTTATGTAAGCGGTTAGCAGAAATACAGCTGACAACATCTCAGCAATTTCAAACCTTACTAGTGTGCTATAGAGCAGTGATTGGTTGTGGCAGACATTCACTAACACTTCAACTATTTCCTTATTGGCAGTAGAGGGCAAGTTTCTCCCTTTACCCCTCGTATAACCTAAAGCCAGAGCCGGAGATCCAGTGGCTCAACTTTAATGATTATGTTGACTGCGCTACAGTAGGATGTAATTACTTACCTCAACCCAACTGCCACTCAACATGCTATGAAAGTATTCTAATCTTGCCACAAGAATACATTTGTGAGCTTGAAGTTCTTTTCCTTCTTCATTGCGAATTCTAGTATCATACAGATGTTGGTGGTCTTGTCTCTTTAATACAGGAGGTTTCAGATTGGAAAAGTGGCAATCCTGCTTCAACGTGATGCGACCATTCTCATACCTTAGAAAAGAAAAGAATTATAAACATGTATTTATTTAATAATCATTTTGGTCTGTGGGGGGCATGCCATAGCATAGTGGTTAAGGCAGTACACTACAAGCTAGAAAGTTGAGGGTTCGAGTCCCAGTGGGGGTCAGGATTTTTAAACTGACTCAAACCTTCTGGTGGCACTATGGCCCTGGGGTCAACTCAGCCTCTAATCGAAATGAATACCAGATGCTTGTTCTGGGGATAAAGATCGCCGTCATGCAGGGGTGACAATCCAGCTGATATCAAGGGCCGATTGTCCAGAAAAATGGGAGCCTTAATCTCCTATTACCCCAAGGGCCTCCTGAGGTCTGTAGTGGGATCACTTTACCTTTTTTTTTTTTTTGGTCTGTATTTTTCTTACTTCATATAGTTGTTTCTATGAAGACATATGTTTCAGACAATGTTTGCTCCATGTTCAGTTGGTACAGACTATATATAGTACTTATTAAATAAAAATCAAACAAATCGTGAATTCTTCTTACCTCATAAGCTGTGGATGGGAATGATGTTTCCTGATACTGCGATTCTGTGTTAGATAAAAGGCTCGGCTGTAAAACATGGTAACTGACAAATTCTTGAAACGTAAATTAATGAGTCATTTTTAACATCTTACCTCATATTTTATGTTTCTTTGTTGGTAAAGCACTTGGCCCGGAAAGCCAAGGGTCCCAGGTTCGAGTCCCGGTCTAGGCGAAAATTTTTCTCTTCAAATATGGGAAGTGGTGTTTGAAGAAACATAAAATATGAGGTAAGATGTTAAAAATGACTCATTAATTAACATTTCAAGAACCTCATAATGTTATTTCCCACATTTAACTATGAAGAAATTCTTGAAAATTGAGTTGTAGCATATAAACTGTGATATGTGATATCCTGAAGCATTTGGTGCATGTAGTTTTATTTACCATCTATTGACCATCTGCCATCTATTGACAGATGTGAAAACTATGTGCTCCAAATGCTTCAGAAGATCACATATCACAGTTTACATGCTACAACTAAATTTTCAAGAATTTGTCAGTTAACATGTTTTACAGCCGAGCCCTACAAATAACATAGATGTACGAGGTAAGAAGAATTCATGATTCATTTGATTTTTATTAAGAAAACCTCATAACAAAAATTCCCAACTTTATTATATGAATATAATGAATTTATTTAATAAATCACAAAAGCAAGTAACATTATGAGGTTCTTCTTAATAAATAAGGTGATTCCAGAATCATCTTACCTTATAAATTGTTGTGTTCTATTTGAACATGTTTTGAATTGCCATGCATACCATCATCAGCTTGTCCAGGCTGTTGTATTTTAAGTTGTTGGCCCTGGATGTCGACTCCTATTCCATCTTTTGGCTGGCCAAACGATTTACAAATCAAATTTTTTTCCCTAGGAATTTCAAAATTCATAATCCAATTTTTGTTCTTCTGGATGTACATCATCTTCCAAATGGTGAGCTCTTTCGTTTTTCCAACTGTTTTAATAATTTCGTGTTTACATTGATTTTATGCTTTTCCGACCAAATGAAAGTAGAAAATTCTGCTCCGACTGCTCACATTTGGTCAGAAAAAAATAAAGTTGATTTAAACACAAAATCACTAAAACAGTTGGAAAATACAAAAGAACTCATTGTTTGGGAGAACATCTACATCCAGAAGAACAGAAATAGGATTATGAATTTTGAAATTCCGGGGAAAAAGATTTGATTTGCAAGTTCTTCGGTTAGCCAACATCCAGGGCCGACAACATAAAATTTAACAGTCTCGAAAAGCTGATGATGGTATACATGGCATATCAGATCATTAAGGTAGAATTTTTTATCACTCACCTCATATTGTTCTTCTTATTTGACTATAAACTAGTTTCGGAACATAGTTTCTGTTCCATCCTCAGTATCGTCACGACCGTTGTTCTGTCGTCTTGAAGAGCTGTCCTTCACTCCTTCCATTGACTGACTGAAAAACCTCGAAACCAGGTCATTCTCACCGGGAATTTCAAAGTTCATCAATTTCTTCTTTTTGCTCTTTTGAATGAAGATATTTTCCCAAACAGTAAGTTCTTTTGGTTTTTCTATTTGTTTTAATAATTTAGCTTCTTTCTCGATAAGATGTTTTTCAGACCATGCATGGGCAGCCACTGCAGATTTTTCTACTTCCCCTTTCTTGACATTCCTGAGATGTTCTTTCACTCTAGTTTTCAAATTTCTCTTAGTTTTTCCTATGTAGAATTTCTCACATTCTTCACATTTAATTTGATAAATCCCTGATTTGTTTTCTTCTTTAATTTTCTCATTCTTATTAGGTCTAATCAGTCTACTGATGCTGTAGTCATTTTTGGGTGCTAACCTTATGTTGAAATCTTTAAAAATATCAGATCATGTTTAAATAGAACACAACAATTCATGAGGTAAGATGATTCTGGATTTACTTTATTTTATATTTAAATTAATATTGGGAAGTAAACATTATGAGGTTATATCATTAATAGTGAGTGGAGAACATATTTTTAACGACTCACCTCATATAATTTCAAATTTCTTTGATACCGGCAGTTTCAGACAATATCTTGTCCCTCTTCAGTTATGGCTTCCACTGATGAAATTCTATGGTTGTTGATTTCTCTAAGGACATCACCTCTTGTGCTGCCATCTTTTATTGGGATTATAAACTTTGTAATTAAATTTTTAACCACCAGAACATCCAAGTTCATAGATCAATATTTATTCTTCTGAATATCAATCTATGAACTTTGATGTTCCGGTGGATAAAAATTTAATTACAAGGGTCCGGGTTCGATCCCTGGTCGGGACAGTTTTTCTGGGTGAGGTTTTTATCGGGGTTTTTCCTCACCTGTAAGACAAATGTCAGGAAAACTTTAAGGCCCAAACAGTCCCCGAAATCATATGGCTATCGCAATCATCACCATTCATATTCATCTTAGGTTAAGTTTAGGATTAGGGACTCTCCTGGCGCACCACTATCATCATCATCATCATCACCCATCATATCATCGGGGCAACGTAACCCCGCCTTCCAGGCGCCCCAACCTCAGAAGTGGGTTACAATTATGCCATTGCCAGGAGAGAAACCAGGAATGTCGAAAGACAAACCTGGGGCATTTAAAAAAAAAAAAGTTTATAATCCCAACGAAAGATGGCAGCACAAGATGTTATGTCTTTAGAGAAATCAACAACCATGGAATTTCATCAGTGGAAGCCATGACTGAAAAGGGACAAGATATTGTCTGAAACGGCCGGTATCAAAGAAATTTGAAATTATATGAGGTGAGTCGTTAAAAATATGTTCTCCACTCACTATTAACTTTATTTTGACTTACCTGATTTTTTCCAATTCAGTAATAAGAACTGAAAGTCCAAATTTTTTGGCAGCTTCCTGCATCATTCGAATTGGATGAATATTGGTTGTAGACTTTTGTTTATTGTTGGTTTTGTTGTTATTTGAGTAATTTTTCTTGCTGTATACTTCAAATGCAGATACTGAACTGGGATCTCTTGTACCAAGTATTTTCTCAACAGAATTATCTTCAGGGCAAACATTATTAGCTTTTTCATCAGATTCAACCACCCTATACAAAAAAACAAAATGTTCAATGTTTTATAAAGGGAATTACAGAAAAAGTTAAAAAAAACAAATAAACAATCACCATCCGTTATGATCTCATCTCAGCCCTTTCCACATTTTACAAAGTTTCTTTGTCCTTTTTGTTTATACATTCATACTGTTCTGCTGAAGAGTAAGTCTTTCACTGCAAACTTACCAATCTCTACTCTTTAATTTTGGTACATAAGCAAACATTTTTCTAGGCCAGCTGTACTAATTCCAAGTTAAGTTCTAGTCGTACTGTAAACAAACTTGCATAAGGTATTACTCTGTCAATTCTGTCTATTGGGAGAACCGTGGTATTATTTTTAACTGCCATATGACTGAACCGTCATCGATAGAAACATTGTTCTTAGGCAACATCGTATTTTACGGGAAATAAGACTGAATACAACATAAGATGATACCAATAATTAGAAACTTTCTCCATTTCTTATTTATTTATGACAAAAAAATATATATGGGCCTACCTAATCAGGCATTCACTCTTTTTCCCTGATGTCGATAGATATCCTTTATTTGCAATTTCATTATGAGCAGAATTTATTTTGTCTCAAAAAGTCATGAGTTTTGTTTTCTTTGTTCAAATTTGTATATTGAATTCTGAAGCAATTATCTGTAAATTATTAAGTTCATTTTTTTAAATCATCTTTTGATTTGCCAATAATAACCTGATCAGCATAAAGCAATAGTGTGTACATCTTGCCCCTTAGCAACGCCTTGCTATCGCCCAATAATACGTCATTAGCATAAACTAACAGCTTATTAATACCATTGAGTTGTAGGCCATCTTCATCCTCTAAAAATTTGATGGCATGTATAGTATCATCATCATCCATGCAAGTATTAGGCCGTGTGGCCTGTTATGGCCTCAAAGAGGAATTTTCCATCCAGTGCTTTTTTGGACCATTGAGTTGTAGGCCTTCTTCATCCTCTAAAAATTTGATGACATGTATAGTACAAAATTGAATAGTAGAGGAAGTAGTACACCTTGTTTTAATCCATTGTGAATTTCAAAAGTACCTGAAAGGTTACATATATGTTTAAAATAATGACAGATGACTGCTCCTTTAGATAAATTGTCCAAAGTTAATAAAGTCCATTTTTGTGTCTGAATGGTGTCATTTATAGGAGGATGTAACCTATGCTAAACAACTGAAAATTCTTGTAGATTGCCAGAGGGCTTTCACAAGGCAAAAGAGCTGAACAAATGAAGCAGTTCAAACATTCCATTGTTGTTTATTTAACGGAATCATGAAAATTTGTGATATCAATAATTGTTGTAATTCCTTATTTGCTTGACAAAATGGGATAGAGTATAAAATAAAATGAATGTAATACACACAAATACAAGAAATAAAATAAAGAAAATAAAAATATTGATTCAATATGCTTACTTGATGGGACATTCTCCAATCTGTAGAAATGTGCAATGGTTGGTGTAAATAAATTGTAGCACTTGTTTAAAAATATCTGGTCGCATATCTTTAATTTCAACAGTAGGAATGCCACCTTTATCGCAATCTTCAATTCGTTTTGCTAACATTTCACAACGGCTTGCTATGATATACCGATGAGCTAGAAATCTTATAGTACCAACCTGGAATCACATACAAATAAAATATGTAACAAATACATTACAATAGGAAGTAAGTAAGATGTACAATCCATTTAGATTTTATTAATTTTAAAGCATCTACAAAAAGTGGAAAAACTTACATTTTTAGGAAGAATGATAAATGCAAATGGGAAAATACAGACTGAAATCAGTAAAAGAATAGAGAAAAGTTTAAAAGTCCATAATTTAACTAAACAATTAATCTGGAAAAAAGATATACCCATCAAAAGTAAAATGGCAATGTAATATATTTTAAAAGAGTTGTAACAAATGCAGCTGAGACTTGGACATATACAAAGGACTTAAGCAGAATCCAAGCTACAGAAATGAAATTCTTATGTGGAATGGTACATAAAACAAGGAGAGATAGAATAAGGAATGACAAAAATCAGGGGGACATTAAATGTAGAAAAAATTAACAACAGACAGAAAAAAATAGACTAAAATGGTTTGGACATTTAAAAAAGAATGGAAAAGGAAAGACTACCACAAAGACTGTTAAATCTCAAGATACAAGGAAAATGACCAAGAGGTAGACCACAAGAAAGATGGATTAACCAAGTGAAGAAATTAAGTTATGTAGGTAGGAAATAACACTATGAGGTTTATTTTAATTTTGTTTAGTTCTTTCTTGACTCACTTCATACTTCTTAACTCCCTTGCATATCTAGATTTCGTCACTGTATTTGTGATGAAATCTAGATATGTGAGGGAGTTAAGAAGTATGAGGTGAGTCAAGAAACAACTAAACAAAAAGTGAAGAAATGTTTACAAGAGAGAGGATACGACTGGGAAGAACTGAAAAGAAGGAAAGCATGGGAAGATAGAGATGGTTCGAGGCATATTTGGAATTGACTACACGAAAGGAGGACATGATAAGAGGATAATGTTAATTCCCAATATAGGTTTTATGAAACATTAAAATCTCACCTGAAATACAACATCATGAATCAAGTCTCCCTCACTTGCTTCTTCTAACAGATTAAGCATGTGCTTTTTCATGTCGGATGTTTCCATTTGTGGTACTTCTAAAAGAAATGCTATTGGATGAGTCTGAAACAAACACCAACTTGCTCTTAATATTCTAGATCTTAAAGATGTTACTTACTTACTTACTCACTGGCACATTCGAACCCATAGGTTCATGACCGCACAGACATAAGCTCTCCATACATCCCTATCCTGAGCTAATGCTTTCCAATCATTCCCTGTATATTAAGGTAGAATATTTTTTATCACTCACCTCATATTGTTCTTATTTGATTATAAACTAGTTTCGGAATATAGTTTCTGTTCCATCCTCAGTATCGTCACGACCGTTGTTCTGTCGTCTTGAAGAGCTGTCCTTCTCTCCTTCCATTGGCTGAATGAAAAACCTCGAAACCAGGTCATTCTCACCGGGAAATTCAAATTTCGAGGTTTTTCAGTCAGCCAATGGAAGGAGAGAAGGACAGCTCTTCAAGACGACAGAACAACGGTCGTGACGATACTGAGGATGGAACAGAAACTATGTTCCGAAACTAGTTTATAATCAAATAAGAAGAACAATATGAGGTGAGTGATAAAAAATATTCTACCTTAATGAATATACCTCATAGTGAGAATTCCTAAAATAAGCATTCCCTGTATAATCTACTTCCTTCAAATCATAGTTAATGTTATTCTCCCACCTCATTCTTGGTCTACCAACCGGGCGTTTTTCCTCCGGCTTTCCTACATGAAGCTTCCATGCATGTCTTTCATTCCCCATACGCGCAACATGTCCTGCCCATCGCAGTCTACGGTACTTAACTGTTCTTATTATATCTGGCTTCCTATAAAGACCATGTAGTCTTCTCTATTCACCTGTCTGTTCATCTCTCTTTGGTCCAAAAATTTTCCTAAGAACAGTATTCTCAAATACTCCTTTCCTCCCTTAAAGTAAGAGTCCATGTTTCACATCCATATAATATAACTGGTAGAATAATAGTTTTATATATTTTCAAGTTTTTATTATTGATTTCGTACATCTCAATGATGGATAAATCATATTTGAAGAGAAAAATTATACGCTCAGACCGGGACTTGAACCCGGGACCCTTGGTTCTCTAGACCAAGTGCTCTACCAACTGAGCTACCTGAGCAAGTACCGATCTAAACGCAAATCTTTCTCTATATACATTGTAATTCCCATCCACCAAATGCTGTGAAGCCATGCTTCTATCTTGCAAATGGCGGCTCCTTTATTAAGAAGACATATTTGGGAATTATATATTACAGCCAGTACGGCTTTTTTTTCCAGTTTTTATTATTGATTTCGTACATCTCAATGATGGATAAATCATATTTGAAGAGAAAAATTATACGCTCAGACCGGGACTTGAACCCGGGACCCTTGGTTCTCTAGACCAAGTGCTCTACCAACTGAGCTACCTGAGCAAGTACTGATCTAAACGCAAATCTTTCTCTATATACATTGTAATTCCCATCCACCAAATGCTGTGAAGCCATGCTTCTATCTTGCAAATGGCAGCTCCTTTATTAAGAAGACATATTTGGGAATTATATATTACAGCCAGTACGGCTTTTTTCCAAGTTTTTATTATTGATTTCGTACATCTCAATGATGGATAAATCATATTTGAAGAGAAAAATTATACGCTCAGACCGGGACTTGAACCCGGGACCCTTGGTTCTCTAGACCAAGTGCTCTACCAACTGAGCTACCTGAGCAAGTACCGATCTAAACGCAAATCTTTCTCTATATAAAAAAAGCCGTACTGGCTGTAATATATAATTCCCAAATATGTCTTCTTAATAAAGGAGCCGCCATTTGCAAGATAGAAGCATGGCTTCACAGCATTTGGTGGATGGGAATTACAATGTATATAGAGAAAGATTTGCGTTTAGATCGGTACTTGCTCAGGTAGCTCAGTTGGTAGAGCACTTGGTCTAGAGAACCAAGGGTCCCGGGTTCAAGTCCCGGTCTGAGCGTATATTTTTCTCTTCAAATATGATATATTTTCATTTAACATTTTTTGAAAGGAGGTTGGGATGACAAGAGTCCCTATAATAACATAATAGCAATGCATTTGTCCAGAATTGAGCCTATGTTTACTTTTCTTTGTGCATCTCATTCCTATTTGTGATTAGTGTTCCTAGGTATTTGAATTCAGTCACTTCCTCAAAATTTCCCTCATTTGTCATTAGCTGTCCATTTCCATTATAGAATGCCTATCTCCTACTTGTAACCATATATTTAGTTTTAATTGATATTTACTTACTTTAAAACATTTTATTTTTATTAGAGTCTGAATCTTGTTAAGTTTATCTTCATAGAATTGGTGTATATTGTGTTCTTAAGGTGTGAAAATGGACAGACGACATTTAACAGACTGTGTAGCTAATTAAAACATTTTGTCTCTTCATTCTTACCTCTTAGAGTTGTTTTTATCGAACATACGTTTCAGAGCTTCTTAGCCCCATCGTCAATGATTACAGACTGAATTTTCTCATGTTGTCGGCCCTGATTCTTGATTTCTGCAAGAATCAGGGCCAACAACATGAGAAAATTCAGTCTGTAATCGCTGACGATGGGGCTAAGAAGCTCTGAAACATATGTTCGATAAAAACAACTCTAAGAGGTAAGAATGAACAGACAAAATGTTTTAATTATTAAACAAACCTCTTAATGACAATTTTTTATTATTAATTTAACACTTCTCATTGAAGGATAAATTATATTTGAAGAGAAAAATGTTCACCTACACCAAGACTCGAACCCGGGACCCTTGGCTTTCCGGGCCAAGTGCTCTACCAACTGAGCTACCGAGGCGAGTTGCAATCTAGACGCAAATTTTCCTCTTATATACGTTGTAATTCCCTCGTGCCAAATGCTTGAAACCGTAGCTTCTATCTTTGCAAATGGCGGCTTTTATAAAGCCAGTAAGGCTTCTATTGACGATTTTTCATTATTAATTTAACACTTCTGATTGAAGGATAAATTATATTTGAAGAGAAAAATTTTCGCCTAGACCGAGACTTGAATCTGGGACCCTTGGCTTTCTGGGCCCAGAAAGCCAAGGGTCCCGGGTTCGAGACTCGGTCTAGGTGAAAATTTTTCTCTTCAAATATAAACCTCTTAATGTTACTTCCTATTGTATTTTAAAAAAACTGTGTAGCTCTTCAAAATGATCAAGATGTAACATCCAAGTATTGGGAAGCAACAAGGAGAATAACTTTGTAGTTAACTCCAGAGCATAGCTACATACATGTTTCATTGTCAAATCTTTCTAACTGTTGAATTGGCAGTTAGTGATCTTTTAGGTTGATTTCTGCGCCCTCTGTTGGTTGACTGATGAACTTCTGAATCATTTTTCTTTTCTTTTTCCCTGGGAATTTCAAAATTCATTAATTTCTTTAAATTTTTGTGGATATAAATTTTCTCCCAAATTGTGAGTTCCATAGATTTATCTGTTTCAGTAATTTGTCTTTTCCGTAAATTAATGAGTAATTCTTCAACATCTTACCTCATATTTTATGTTTCTTTAAACACAGGAACTAGTTTTTCGAGAGAAGGATCTCTCTCATTTTCAACCGACATTATGACTCATAGTTCCCATGTTTGAAGAAACATAAAATATGAGGTAAGATGTTAAAAAATGACTCATTTATTTACGAATTAAGAACCTCATAATGTTATTTCCCATATTTAACTATGAAAATTTGTCTTTTGTTTTGATTCTGTGTTTGTCTGGTCATGCATATGCAGATTTTTCTATTTCTCCATTTTTATATTTCTAAGGCATTCTTTCAAACTTGTATTCAAGTTCCTTATGTTAAAAATAGAGAAACAGAAAAATCTGCAATAGCTGCACACACATGGTCAGAAAAACACAGAATCGAAACAATAGACAAATTACTGAAAGTTTGATAAAAACTAAGGAACTCACAATTTGGGAGAAAATTTACATCCACAAAAATAGAAAGATAATAATGAATTTTGAAATTCCCAGAGAAAAAGAAAAATATTTTATTTGGAAGTTCATCGGTCAGCCAACAGAGGGAGTAAGAAGCAGTGCTCCTGGACGACAGAACATTGGTCATGAAATTACTGATGATGAAACTGCCTAGGTTTTGAAACTGGTCTAATAAGAAGACAGGCTATTAGGTGAAGTGAACAGAATTTATTTTAAATTTTTAACCTTATAGTGTTAATTGCTAAAAAGTCAAATTGGTAGTTATTTATAAGGCAGTCAATAAGATTCTAATATGCAATCAATACAGACCTGAACTACAGCAAAATTTCTTCCTTTGGGATCAGATGTTACAGCCACAGCACGATGAATGTGTGGCAGACGCTTGACTTTTACAGTAGTGAATTCAACACTTGAACGTTGTTCTTTCAGTTCACCCTCAAACGCTTCACCATCACGAGTAACCAAGAGTAACTGCCCTCTTGTCTGAGCCGTTATTCCAGTTACCATCAGAGACCGATTCAAAGAAAAGCCACATCTGTAAAGTATCAAAAAATAATCAATTACATTAAAATACCCTTCAAAGGATTATATTCACCCATTCATTTATTGTATGTATTGGAATAGCCCAGTGTTGAGTCATAACCTCTCCTTTGTTTGGAGTTAATAGACCAAGTTAGTTTTAGTTACTCATTATTTATTTTAGGAAGTAATATTTTGATGTTCTTTTTATCAAGTTTTTTGAGTCTAGAGATATCTTACCTCATAAGAATTAAATGAATCTTGAATTCTTCTTACCTCATACTTCTATGTTTTTTTAAATGCAGCACTGCAGTATCAGCAACCATTGTCACCATCCTCAGCTGTTTTCATGACTGTCAATTTTTTCTTTTGCCGGTAATTATTCAAACTGCCATCTGGTGTTCTTTTGAAGGAATTATTTTCTAAACTGCCATCTGGTGTTCTTTTGAAGGAATCATTTTTCTAAACTGCCACCTGTTGTATTTTTGAAAAACTTTGTTTTCAAGCTTGGTTCGTCTGGAATCTCGAAGTTCATTCTGTTGCAATCAATTTGATAAATTCCAGATTTTTTGTTGTCTGGGGTGTTAACTTTATTATTAGTTAACAGAAGATTACCCAGGCTGAATTTGTTAATTGGAGCCAATGTTATATTAAATTTTCTGAAAATTTTTTGAAACTTATTATGAACTTGAGGATGGTAAGTAAATTTTTTTTAATTTTACATCTTTCTTGGAATCATGTTGTAGGGTGGTGTATTCCTGTAACCTTTTTTGTTGTTTAAATTTCTTCAATTTATTCTTTATTATGTCTTCATCGAAACCATTTATTTTAGCAACATGTACAATATGATTATATTCATTATCAAAATCTTCAACATTAAGTGGAATATTTATCAATCTGTGTAATAGACTATTGAAAATTGCATGTTTACGTGACACATGATTAAAACCTGAAGATTTTATATAGTTGTCAGTATGTGTGTCTTTCCTATAAATATTAAAAATAAAAATATATTACCTTAATTTAATGTTGATTCGTTCTCAAACACGTTGCGATATAATCTTCTATATCAACGTCAGCTTTGCTAGACAGATGAGTTTTATGTTGTGAACCCTGATGTCGATATCAGCTCCCTCTTCTGGCTGGCCGAAGAACCTCCAAACTAGTTCACGTTCAGCAGGAATTTCGAAATTCATAACTTTATTTTTGTTCTTCTGAATGTAATTTTTTTTCCAAATGATGAGTTCCTTTGTATTTTCTAACTGTTTTAATAATTTAGTGTTCAAATTTACATTACTTTTTGGCCCAAACATGAGCAGCAACTACAGATATTTCTATTTCCCCATTCTTATATGTTCCTTGGTAAGATATCTCTAGATAAGAATCAAATTAATCATGAATTCTTCTTACCTCATACTTCTATGTTTTTTTTAAACACAGCACCGCAGTATCGGCAACCATCGTCAGCAGTTTTCACAACTGTCAATTTTTTCTTTTGCCGGTAATTATCCAAACTGCCATCAGGTGTTCTTTTGAAGGAGTCATTTTCTAAACTGCCATCTGTAGTATTTTTGAAGAACTTTGTAATCAAGCTTGGTTCATCCGGAATCTCAAAGTTCATGATTCTAGTATGGTTTTTTGAATATATATCTTTTCCCAAACTGTTAAATCCAAAGGTTTAGATAGATGTTTCAAAAGTTTTGCTTCTTTTTCAATTCTATGATTCTCTACTAAACTATGTGCTGCTATAGTTGATTTTTCAATTTCTCCATTCTTTATGTTTCAAAAGTGTTCTTTTTTTATGTGTTTCCAAGTTCCTTTTTGTTTTTCCTATATATATCCTATTGCAAAAAAATTCTCAAATTTATTATATTAAAAGAAAAGATATCTCTAGACTCAAAAAAACTTGATTTAGTTACCTTATTTGCCCAAAGATGTCATGAGTTGCATGCAGTCAACATACCAATGCAATGAGACATCTAGCAGGTAACTAAGGTATTACTAGGATTAATAGTGAGTGGAGAACATATTTTTAACGAATAAATATCGATCTATGAACTTTGATATTCCGGTGGATAAAAATTTAATTACAAAGTTTATAATCCCAACCAAAGATGGCAGCACAAGAGGAGATGTCCTTAGAGAAATCAACAACCCTAGAATTTCATCAGTGGAAGCCATGACTGAAGCGGGACAAGATATTGCCTGAAATTGCTGGTATCAAAGAAATTTGAAATTATATGAGGTGAGTCGTTAAAAATATGTTCTCCACTCACTATTAATGATATAACCTCATAATGTTTACTTCCCAATATTAATTTAAATATTACTAGGATGTTTGAGATTAGTAAATTTTGATTAGAGGCCTTTCGTTCAGGCTTAAGGATCCTTTACAAGCCTGAAAAATGTCAGACTTGCGACCCAAGGCTTAAACTCTCTCCCAGAGGACTTGCTCCTTGGATTATTCCATCCTAAAAAAACATCCATTGACCCTGGCCAGGTTTGAACCCACGACCCTCGTAACCAGAGGCAAGGAGCATAACCACTAATCCACCGGGGCTGACTCATTCATTTGTTACTTGTAGATAATCTAAATAAAATCAATGCAAAATATTATATGGAAATCAACATTGACAAAACCAAAGTCATGGCATATTGTGGAAAATATCCGGTTACAAGCAAAATTTGCATAAACAATAAGTTAATAGAAAAGATCAATGAGTTTACATATCTTGGATATAATTTAACGTTTGTTGGTGAAACAGACATAACTTCTAAAATTTATAAATTTAATAATAATAGGAATAATTAATTAAGATATTTGGTCTATATATTCTTACCTCTTATGGATGTTTTTGTTGAACATATGTTTCAAGGCTTCTGAGCCCCATCGTCAGCGATTACAGACTGTAATATACAGAATATACAGACCAAATATCTTAATTATTAAATAAACCTCTTAATGTTACTTCCTATTGTATTTTAAAATAGGAATAATTGACAAAATCATTAAACCTTCCCTAGTACAGCGACACACAAAAATACTTTTTTTATTTAATATTTCAATGAGTTAGAAGGAATTGATAATGATGCCTAAGACATTGAAACTTAATCTTCAAAAAAGCTACAAATATGAGGTGAGTAGTGCATATCTAACTCATAATATCTACACAAGAATATGTTTATATTTTTCTCTTAAAGCCTGTAGTGGGATCCTTTATTTTTTTTTTATTCAATGCTCCAGGTTGTCATTTTGACATTTCTAGTGTTATCTCCTGGCATTGGCTTAATTGTAACCCACTTCTGAAGTTGGGGCATCTAGAAGGCAGAGTTACGTTACCCCGATGATATGATGGGTGATAAATGATAATGAAGCGCCAGGAGATTTTTTAACCTAAATTCCAGACCATGAGCAACCACAGGAATAATTCCTTTTGAGGAAAAAATTTTTATGGCTTGACTGGGAATCAAACCCAGGACCTCATGAACAGCAGTCATAAATGCTGACCACTAGCCCATGAGGCTGGTCCACTTAACTGTTACACAGTAAATTTTAAAACCTAAGGAGGTTGGTTGGGTTTAATGTTCTCTTCTCTTGGTAACATGGCACAAGCAGCTGTGAAAATGTTACCTAAGGAGGTTGGTTGGGTTTAATGTTTTCTCCTCTTGGTTACATGGCACAAGCAGCTGTGAAAATGTTACTTTAAGGAGGTTGGTTGGGTTTAATGTTTTCTCCTCTTGGTTACATGGCACAAGCAGCTGTGAAAATGTTACTTTAAGGAGGTTGGTTGGGTTTAATGTTTTCTCCTCTTGGTTACATGGCACAAGCAGCTGTGAAAATGTTACTTTAAGGAGGTTGGTTGGGTTTAATGTTTTCTCCTCCTCTTGGTTACATGGCACAAGCAGCTGTGAAATGTTACTTTAAGAGGTTGGTTGGGTTTAATGTTTTCTCCTCTTGGTTACATGGCACAAGCAGCTGTGAAATGTTACTTTAGGAGGTTGGTTGGGTTTAATGTTTTCTCCTCTTGGTTACATGGCACAAGCAGCTGTGAAAATGTTACTTTAAGGAGGTTGGTTGGGTTTAATGTTTTCTCCTCTTGGTTACATGGCACAAGCAGCTGTGAAAATGTTACTTTAAGGAGGTTGGTTGGGTTTAATGTTTTCTCCTCTTGGTTACATGGCACAAGCAGCTGTGAAAATGTTACTTTAAGAGAGGTTGGTTGGGTTTAATGTTTTCTCCTCTTGGTTACATGGCACAAGCAGCTGTGAAAATGTTACCTAAGGAGGTTGGTTGGGTTTAATGTTTTCTCCTCTTGGTTACATGGCACAAGAGCTGTGAAAATGTTACCTAAGGAGGTTGGTTGGGTTTAATGTTTTCTCCTCTTGGTTACATGGCACAAGCAGCTGTGAAAATGTTACTTTAAGGAGGTTGGTTGGGTTTAATGTTTTCTCCTCTTGGTTACATGGCACAAGCAGCTGTGAAAATGTTACCTAAGGAGGTTGGTTGGGTTTAATGTTTTCTCCTCTTGGTTACATGGCACAAGCAGCTGTGAAAATGTTACTTAAGGAGGTTGGTTGGGTTTAATGTTTTCTCCTCTTGGTTACATGGCACAAGCAGCTGTGAAAATGTTACCTAAGGAGGTTGGTTGGGTTTAATGTTCTCTTCTCTTGGTAACATGGCACAAGCAGCTGTGAAATTACCTTATGAAGTCCTTGGTTACATTATCCTCCCACAAAAAGAGGTGTCCTTTGTTATCTAACATAAGTACTCGTAGTTGTTGTTCTTCTTCTCTACTTCCTGCACTGTTTTGTTGATCTCTTTCTAGCATTGCAGTATCCAGGTGACCTCCCACTACAGCCAGTTGAAGCACTCCTACATGCCTGTTTTATAAATACAGTTACTGGATTAGTTTACTTATAGAGATATGAATAGTGGAATCTTTTAATAAACTTAAAAGTGCAGCTATTGAATTCATACTGGTTAATAGTATCTTAGAATGCAAGTTGGGAAGTA
The DNA here is from genome assembly GCA_030220185.1 of Diploptera punctata. Taxonomy (NCBI): domain Eukaryota; kingdom Metazoa; phylum Arthropoda; class Insecta; order Blattodea; family Blaberidae; genus Diploptera; species Diploptera punctata. The sequence continues at coordinate 58,906 of JASPKZ010008656.1, read as the reverse complement.
GTTTCAACATAAGTGAGGAAATGATTAAAAACCAAGCAATTGAAAGGTTTTTAATTTCCAAGATTCTGTAAAACACTTAACAAATGTGTTGTACATTATTTTTTGTGTGATGGAATTTTAAAAATAATAATGAATAATAGTAAAATAATAACATCTTTGTTGGAAATATTTGCGTTCATTATAAACAACTGACTGACATTAGCAGTCTGGCCTTAGTAGACACGGTAAATGCCGAAAACAATTTAGTTGAGACTATCGCAAGCCATGACACCAATCAGGTATAAAATGGCAGCAAGTATGAATTTATTGTTTTATATTGTTTCAAATAAAGTTCAGGTAAAGTGAGGTAAAGCGAATAGTGGTCTATATGTAACAAAATGGCAGAAGAAGTTAGTCAAGTCATGAGTAGCAGTTTATAGGTTAGATCCGTTTTCAGGGTAATCTATTCAATTAACAATATGTAATTTTGATGTTATATTTTAAATTAACATGTTCCAGAATTGGATATAGTTTTATTTTAGAAAGAAAAATTACGTTTGAACTGGGAGTCGAACCCCAGACCTATCGGAAGTTTGAATGGCGTAATGGTTACTGCACTGACATACAGAGTCAGAGGTCTGGGGTTCGACTCCCGGTTCGAACGTAATTTTTCTTTTTTATCCTTCAGTGAGAAGTGTTAAATTAATAATAAAAACATCAGTAATTTTTCTTTCTAAAATAAAATTAATATGTAAATTAAAAAAATACCTTGTAGCAATCTTCTGACATTTGAACTTGTGCAATACATAAATATCAGCACCAGGAGCACTGCTTTTGCCTCCAGCTGTGATGCTTCGTTCGACAGCTACAACAGTAGCGCCATCACTAGCTGCCACTTGCACAATTGGCCCTGGTTTGTGAGTTAGCGATGAAACCTACAAGTAAATAATTTAGGTTACAAACAAAACATTTACATACAATATCTTATAAAATAGAATAAATGCAACAGTGGATTTAAATCAAATTTTACCACCTCATATTCTTCTTCTTCTTCATCTTCTTAAACCAATTTCAAGACCTTATTCGGTTCCAAACTCAGTATTTTCACGACCATTGTTATGCCTTCTGCTCCCTCTGTTGATAAACTGAAGAACCTCGAAATTAAATAATTTTCCCCAGGAATTTCAAAGTTCATTAATTTCTCCTTCATGTTTTTCTAAAGGTAGATTTTTTTCTCAAACTGTGAGATCTTTAGGTTTTTCTATTTGTTTTATTAATTTTGCATTTCTTTTGATTTGATGTTTTTCTGACCACGCATTGGCTGCTAATGCAGATTTTTCTACTTCTCCATTCTTTATATTCCTGAGATGTTCTTTCACTCTGGTTTTTAAATTTCTCTTCGTTTTCCCTATGTAGACTTTCTCACATTCCCTGCATTTAATCTAATAAATCCCTGATTTATTGTCTTCTATTTTCTCATTTCTGTTGGATCTAACCGTATGTTGAAATTTTAAAAAATTTCTGCAGTAGCAGCCCATGTTTGATCACAAAAACATCAAATCAAAAGAAAGGCTAAATTAATTAAACAAATACAAAAATGCAAAGAGTTACAGTTTGGGAAAAAAAATCTACATTAAAAAAATGGAAAGAAAAAATTAATGAACTTTGAAATTCCTGGGGAAAATTATTTGATTTGAGGTTTTTCAGTCTACCAACAGAGGGAGCAGGAGGCAGCTCTTCAAGATGACATTACAACAGTCGTGAAAGTACTGAGGATGGAACCAAAGAAGGTCCCGAAACTGGTCTAAGAAGAAGAAGAAGAAGAATATGAGGTGATAAAATTTACTTAAATAAAGATAGTATAATAATTAAGTTTGTATTTTTTAACACTTCGAGTCCTGCAGTGGTACGAGTACGACCGTCGGACTCAAAGTGTTAAACATTCTTACCTCATATGTCCGACAAAACTATGATATGAGGTAAGAATGTTTCAAAAATATAAACTCAATTATTAAATTGAACCTCATAATGTTACTTCCTAATGATTTAAAAAAAAAAGATAGTATAATTATTATTAATAATATAATCCACCTGTTTAGGATATATAATGGTAGGATTTGGTCCTTTTAGATGACCAAGCTGTCCTGCATGCAGTCCAAAAGTTAACACTGCTTTTTGTCCCCAGATGACAGTGTGAAAACGTGTGGCACAAATTCCAACAACTGAGTCACCAGCTGCATGGATACATCGTGGAGCCAACTGACGGGGCACCAACAGTTTAGGAGGTGGAGGCGAATGTCCCAATTGATGATAAGTATTGAGCCCGCAGGACCAAACCTGAAAAATAATTAAATAATCAATTATTAAAATGTAGAGTAGATAAATGAGCAGAAACAAGAAAAAGTATACTCTAACACCTAATAAAATTGATGTACAGCAGTAACAGAAAAAAATGAATTAGTGATCAGGTGATAGATATGGATGGTACTGTGCAATTCTCACTTCTTTAGCTGCATTTGAGAGGTCTATGGTGTATGGTGCGGTAAGAGGGGAGGGCAAGTTACAGGTACTGCCAACAATTGCCCTCAGTTTAGAAAAAAATAATAGTTGTTACATGTTATGTTTTCTTATCTACTAATTCTGTGTTAGTGAATATTTTTGTTGTCTAATATAGTTGTAGTGTTCATTATAGAATAGCATTTTTTATAACAATTTTATTATAATTATGAATAAAAAATGTTTTATTAAGTTATGTAGGTAGGAAATAGCACTATGAGGTTTATTTTAATTTTGTTTTAGTTGTTTCTTGACTCATCACATACTTCTTAACTCCCTTGCATATCTAAATTTCGTCACTGTATTTGTGACATTCTCAATGCTGTTCACGTTCACAACTGATGTCCAATGGTCTCCTCTCCTGCAGACTGACCTCCGCGCTATCTGATGGATGACCGATGAACTTCCAAATCAATGATAAGGAGAGGGGATTGATTTGGAAATTCGTCGGTCAGCCATCAGATGGCGCGGAGGTCAGTCTGCAGGAGAGGAGACCATTGAACGTCAGTTGTGAACGTGAACAGCATTGAGAATGTCACAAATACAGTGACGAAATCTAGATATGCAAGGGAGTTAAGAAGTATGAGGCGAGTCAAGAAACAACTAAACAAAAAAAAAAGTTTTTCTGCAATGGCTACTAGTTCCTTCCCCCACTAGGTAATGTTCCCTCCTGCCATACGCCTTTGGCTTCACCAAGATGGCTACAGTTACCAGAACTGGACAGTTGATCTGATGCTTAATAAGTCTGCATTTAACTTATATCAAAAATAGGTGGTAGACAACTCTACTCTCTGCTATAACGATATTGACTTCTGGGTCTTATCAGAACTTACAAAACTTAAAGTAAATGATATTTTGACAAAACATTTAGATTCATATCCATATGTCCCACATGGGGATATGGGTGCTCCCTAGTGAGAGTTTCTTAATCAAGCATAATTAAATTATTTACCCACTGATGTCAATGAGTGACATATGATTTAGCACATTGCCTCAATGAAACATCTAGTAGGTAGCTATTAATGTAATCAGGCTTGCTATTTGTATACTATAGATAACTATAGATAATATACTGACCCTCAGGGGTCCTCATCTAGGGGATATGTGGATGGCAACCACAAGGTGCCCAAGCTGTGCAAAACATTTCTTCCACTTACTTGTGTTTTGCACTCTTTTAACTTTACTATCAAACCTCTCTTGGTTAACTCTTGTTTTTTTCGACTCCGACGCTATTAGGGCATCCGAGGGCTAGGGAGTCTTTCTTTTCTTCCATTTCTTCTTTCCTTTATTTTCTTTTCTTCTCCAGATAAGCCTGACCAGAGGCTGCAAGATGGTAGCCCCACACTGGTCTAGCCTTCCTTTGGCCAGCAACCAATCGAAGGGACTATTATTATGCTTTCAAGTCTTATACGAGAATTTCCCGGAAGGATCAAAACGCTGGAGAGAAAATTTTCTATAGGATCGTAACAGGCCTTGGCCTAATACTTGGAAGGAAGAAGAAGAAGAAGAAGATAATATACTGCTAACTAAAGAGAAAAATGTATGTCTAAACTAAGATTTGAACCTTAGATCCAGCCATAATGGTAATTCTTCTTATTGCATCCGGTTTCTCATAAAAATTGTATAGCTTACTGTTATGTAGTTTCCTTCATTCACTTGTCCGTTTCTTTGGTCCAAAAATATTCCTAAGCACTTTATTTTCAAATTGTAATATCTATATTTTATTTTAGGAAGTGATATTTTGAGGTTATTTTATTTAAATTATTTTTAGTCTGCTCATCTTACCTCAATATAATCGAAACATGTTCAAGAACAAATCAACATTAATATTGAGGTAAGATGAACAGACTAAAAATAATTTAATTGTAATATCTATCTTTAGTAATTCTCCCTGAGGGCAGGTCTTTCACTGCAATCATAGCATTTTCATGCTATGCTTTGCAGCTTTACTAGGGAATTATAGTGAGGTAGCTTCCCATTGCTTTCCACACCGGTGAAGGATGGCGATGATGATGATGGCTGGGTGATTTTTTGGGACCATTGGGCCCTAAGCTACCTGACATTATATTTTCTTACAAATATTTGTAATATATTTCTCTCTCTTAAAATAAGGGACCATATTGCACATCCATACAGTATAACTGTAAGAATAATAATCTTATATATTTTTGTTTTCCGTTAATGTCAATTAATAACATATGGAAATACATCCATTAAAACTTCTCAACTTAAAATTACCAAATATTTTATTCTTGCCCATTAATTTAATTCTCTTTCTATGAAAATGCTAACTTACAGATCCATTTTCCATAAGAAGGACAGTGTGGTCACGACCAACACAAGCCATGGAACAAGCCAATGCAGAGGCATCAGGACTATGACTCCCACTGTTCTGTATGCGCACATTACATGGAGTTAGGGCAGCACCTTCTGTGCCAAGTCCCAATCTGCCACCCTGACCATGTCCACAAGAAAACACTCTTCCATCATGAGAAACAAACACTGAATGGAATTTATGCATGGCCACCTGAAACACAATAAACATAGTGAAATTTTCAGGAATTAACACTATGAGGTATTATTTATTTAAGAAAAATAGTATCGCCTCACCTCATATCCTTCTTATTAGACCAGTTTCGAAACTTAATTAGTTCCATCCTCAGCACTTTCACAACCATTGTTATGTTGTCTTGAACAGCCTCTCCTGCTCCCTCTGTTGGTATACTGTAGAAACCCCAAATCACTCTCCCCGAGAATTAAAAAATTCATTAATTTCTCCTTTTTTTATGTAGATTTTTTCCCAAAACATGAGCTTTTTTGGGAAAACAAAGAGAAATTTAAAAGCAAAGTGAAAGAACATCTCAGGAATATCAAGAATAGGAAAGTAGAAAAATCTGCAGTAGCCACCCACGCATGGTCAGAAAAACATTGAATTGAAAGAAAGACTGAATTAATAAAACAAATAGAAAACATACAGATCTCACGGTTTGGGGGAAAAAATCTACATTCTAAAAAACGAAAAGGAGAAATTAATGAATTTTGAAATTTCTGGGGAAAGTGATTTGATTTCGAGGTTCTTCAGTCCACCAACAGATAGAGCAGGAGAGGCTCTTCGAGGCGACATAACAATGGTTGTGAAAGTGCCGAGGATGTAAGCTAATTATGTCCTGAAACTGGTCTAATAAGAAGAAGAATATGAGGTGAGGTGATACAATTTTTCTTAAGGGGGGTGATAGGAGAAATTTCTATTTTCTACATTTTTTGAGCTAGAGACTTGATTTTTTTGTACAAACATTCACTGCATGATACATAATGATGTGTTTAAGTTTCATTCTTGTGAGACATTTATTTTATGTGTTATTAATTTTTTTTTTTAATTTTCATATACCTGTATTATAATTAAATGGGTTCCACAATTTTTATAGTAAAATGTATGATTTCTTTTTACAAGACCCCTAAAATATTTAGAAAAACAACATGCATTAGAATTCTTATAATGTGAATACAAAGGGACAAAAAAATAATGTTGTACCTCATATGTGGAATTACAAAAAAAAAAATTGCATAAATTTTATTTTTTATTTCTTAAAATACTACTTCAATCATGAAACCCATGCACTACTTTGTTACTCATTGTTTTTAGGACATGCAATAAAAATTTGAACCTTCTAGGACAAAATTTCTGAATTTCATTCAATTTTGAATGTACAAAAATGCAGTGGAATAATAAAAGTGTGGAAAAAACAAGTTTAAAGATTTGCATGCAGGTGGCATTTAACTGGTGCAGCCTTTTAACTCTGACGTAATTTAGGGCACTTAGAAGCGCCATAGGCCTCTGAAACTTTGCCAACATATACATAAGAGTATAGGATATTTTTTTAGTACAAAAACAAAAAAATGCCAATTTTGATCTCAAATGGTCAACTTTTCACCCATCACCCCCCTTAAATAGTGAACAATAATTAAAGGTATGAGAAAGATTTCTGCCTAAACCAGGACTTGAACTCTGGACCTTCAACTTAATGCACTTAATGCACCATAGCTGGATAGCTTTACGGTAGAGCATCAGTAGTTACCCGTTTATCATTTTTAATTTTCTCTAAACATGAATTGAAAAGCAGACAGTGAATCTCCTTATCTCAACTCCCACTACATTTTCAAAACTATGGGATACCCTGAGATAATAATTAATTAGAGTCTGTTATCTTACCTCATAAATTACTTTGTTGTTAACAACACATTTCAATATGTTTTTATATCATCATCAGCTTGTTCAGGCTGTTGAATTTTCAGTAGTTGGTCCTGGATGTCAACTTCCTCTCCATCTTTTGGTAGACTAAAGAACTTGCAAATCAAGTCCTTTTCCCCAGGAATTAAAGAATTCATAACATCCAGGACCAACAACCAAAAACTTAATTCTAAACAAGCTGATGATAATATGGTTGGTTGGTATCTAATGTCGAGCACTTGATAATGAAATTATTCGCTCTCTTGCACTCCAATATTTAGCAGAAAGGCTGGTCTCTTCTACAAAAGCTGGACAATGGAGGAGATGGTTTCTTTCCACATCTTCATTTAAATTGCAAAAAGGGCATTTAGGTGAATCTGTTATGCCAAGTCTGTGTAGGTGTTTATTCAGGCAGTGATGTCCTGTTAGCACTCTGAATGTTGCTACTGCAGATTTTCTTTGTAATGTAGTAATGTCATAAGCTTGTAGATTTTCCCATTCCTTTCCAGATGTTTTGGTGGTGTATTCTTCTCTAAGTTTATTGATATATTTATTTGAGATAATTCTTTTGATAGAGTGAAAGGAAACTGGAGTAGAAGTTGGGTTTGAAACAATTTTGCTACCCTTCTTGGCCAGAAAATCGGCTATTTTATTGCCTGTCACTCCACAATGGGCCAGAATCCATTGAAGTACAACTTTTTTATGAAGATGGGATAACTGTTTTATCATTTTGTGACATTCGATAATCTTGATGCTTTTGGGTGTTGTGTCTCGTGTTATAGCAAGAATGGCTGCTTTGGAGTCATATAGAATTACAACTTTTGTAAATTTTTGGATGTGATATAAAAGATTTTGTAAACTTAAGAAATGATGATAATATAAAGACATATTAAAACATGTTCTTAAGAACACAATTTATGAGGTAAGATGAAACTCAAATCAGTTGACCTCATAATGTTACTTCCTATTGTAATTTTATTAAACATGGTAAGATGTAAATTGTCAATTCAATCTCTTGATTGGAGAAACTTTTTTCTTCTAATTTTGAAAAGAAAATGGTGAAATGAGCTTTTAATCATAAAAAAATATATATTACCTGTTTGATACTAATGTTCTGTTTCCTGAACATGTCCAGGAGTTCAGGCTGTGACCGACTCTGTTCATTTCCTGTACCCAGACTGTAATTATTATTAGTGCCCCAAACGTAAACTTCACAGAGGCTCAAACCATCATACTCTAGAATTGCAGGACGATCCTTCATTGCATGATCAATAGGAGTAAGTCCATCTTTATCTCGCACAGTTATATTCGCTCCCAACTGAAACAAAACATATTGGATTACGTAGGTAGGAAATAACACTATGATGTTTATTTTAATCTTGTTGAGTTGTTTCTTGAACGTGATACAGCATTGAGAATGTCACAAATAGAGTGAAGAAATCCAGATCTGTGAGGGAGTTAAGAAGTATGAGGTGAGTCAAGAAACAACTCAACAAAATTAAAAACATATTGAATCTTAAGTTATGTAGGTAGGAAATAACACTATGAGGTTTATTTTTAATTTATGTTGAGTTGTTTTTGACTCACCTCATACTTCTTAACTCCCTCGCAGACTCGAGTTTTGTCACTGCATTTGTGACATTCTCAATGCTGTATCACATTCACAACTGACGTCCAACGGCCTCCTCTCCTGCAGACTGACCTCCGCACCATCTGATGGCTGACCGACAAACTTCCAAATCAATCTCCTCTCCTTTTCACCGGGTATTTCAAAATACATAGTTATGTTTTTATTCTTGCACATGTAAATTTTTCCCCAAATTGTGAGTTCCTTCGGTTTTTTTCAATTGTTTAAGTAATTTTGTTTTGGTTTCTATTCTGTGTTTTTCTGACCAGGCATGTGCAGCTATTGCAGAATTTTGTGTTTCTCCATTTTTAACATTTCTAAGGTGTTCCTTTAATCTTGTATTTAAATTCCTTTTTGTTTTTCCTATGTATATCCTTTCAGACAGATAAAGAAATTGGTAAAAAAATTCAGGAAATTTACATACCACCCCTTAGCATTTAACAAGTTTAAAAAATCTTCAACAAATTCAACATTAAATTAGCACCAAAAAATGATTACAGTTTGGGTAATTTAATAAAAACCAACAAAAATGAAAAGATTGAAGACTGCAAAAAATCAAGAATTTATTAAATTAATTGTAAAGATTGTGAAGGGATATACATAGGAAAAACAAAAAGGAATTTAAATACAAGATTAAAGGAACACCTCAGAAATGTTAAAAATGGAGAAACAGAAAAATCTGCAATAGCTGCACATGCCTGATCAGAAAAACACAGAATAGAAACCAAAACAAAATTACTTAAACAATTGGAAAAACTCAAGGAACTAACAATTTGGGAAAAAATTTACATATGCAAGAATAAAAACATAACTATGAATTTTGAAATACCCAGTGATAAAGAAAGAGGATTGATTTGGAAGTTCGTCAGTCAGCCATCAGATAGCGCGGAGGTCAGTCTGCACGAGAGAAGGCCATTGGACGTCAGTTGTGAACGTGATACTGCATTGAGAATGTCACAAATACAGTGAAGAAACTCGAGCCTGCAAGGGAGTTGAGAAGCATGAGGTGAGTCAAAAACAACTCAACATAAAAAAAAAAATATTGAATCTTTTTTTTTGTCTATTGTAGTATGTAATCATGTGTTTTATTACGTGTTCGCTATATTTTTAATTAATCATAAAATAATTTTGGATAAAATGGTTTTGGTAATAACAATCCAACATGACATTTGTTTTCAACTAACTTCCACTATCAAATCTGGAGATTTATGGCCATTTAGCTGAACTGTTCTTATAACATATAGTTTACCACAAAGATCAGATAGCTCCATTATGCAATCTTCTCCATTTGCCTGTCTGTTCATCTCTCCTTGGTCCAAAAAAATTCCTAACAACTTTATTCTCAAATTTGAAAATACAATAGGAAGTAACATTATGAGGAATCGAGATTCAGGGCCAACAACTTGGAAAAATCAGTCTGTAATAACTGAAGATCACGCAAACATGCTTTGAAACATATGTCTTAAAAGAAATGTTAAACTGAAAATATATAAAATTGTTATACTCCCAGTTATATTACATGAATGCAAAAGTGGACTCTTAATTTAAGGGAGGAGAAAATAGTATTTGGAAATAAAGTTCTTAGGAAATATTTTGGACCAAAGAGAGATGAACAGACAGGCAAATGGAGAAGGCTACTCAACAGTGAACTACATGAATTTTATAGGAAATTAGATATAATAAGAAGATATGTAATAACACAATTCATAATTTGTTAACATGTCTGAAGAAGGTACAGTGTACCGAAACAGCTGTCACTAAATTATATACGTAATAAATATGAAAATCAAATAAAACTGCGTTTTATTTTTATTTAATTAATAAATATGGATTTTCATCAAGTAAACACCAACTCAATTGATTATATAATAAGAAGAGTTAAATATTGTAGACTGCGATGGGCAGGATATGTGGCACAAATGGGGATTGAAACTTCTTGTAGTAAAACCAGAGGAAATACACCCAGTTGGTAGACCAATAATGAGAAATGAGAATAACATTAACCTTAATTTGAGGGAAGTAGATTATACAGGGGATGATTGGAAAATATTAGCTCTGGATAGGTATGTATAGAGAGGTTATGTTTGAACTTATGGGCTCAATAGTGTTAACGTGTTAGATAGTGGATCTGCTTTCTTTAACCTAATTTAATTTCAAAAGCAATTGAAAATTATTTAGTACCCATACCCTACTCAATGTGCCATAGACACATTAAAAATAAATCTAAATTTTTAGGAATTGTAGATTCCAACAGGATACTATACATCATCTCCCTCTTAATTGAATTATATGTTTTTCTGAAGTGTCTTTGTTATTGCAAAAAACAATAAAAGAGCCATAGATATAAGATTTAAATTAAAATTCTTTATACCTCACCACATATCCAGTCTAGATATAAGAACACTGGATAAGAAGTGAGGCATAAATAATTTTAATTTTAATCATAAACATCACAGTAATTTTTCCTATAAAAGTTCAGCTCTTGATACGTTGGCTGACCCTGAGATTTGAATCTGGGACCTCCATAAAGAAACTAAAATGCTAACCTGTTGCATAATATGAATCTTATTAAGTTCGCCTCAGAAGATGAGGTACACTCGCTTAACTCTGCTGTTATATATTTTGCAATATTTTGTACATGCATTGGCAGTGTAATATTTTGTTAACATTTATGAATAGTAGAAGAATGTGTTCTGGCCTTCACCCTTATTGTGATCTTATGTACTGTTATATTTTATTTGTTTTGAATGTCTGAAAATAGACAATATAATTTATGGTAATTTAAACCCAGTTTCTGGGAAAATGCATTTAGCATTTAAATCTGAAGTGAATGGGTTAAGAAGCTAAAGCTATTACCTCTGGTTGAAATAAATGTAAACTATTATAATCAGTGGTAAAGATAATTTTTTTTACTTGAACCAGGAATCGATCCCTGAACTTTTCCGTGCTGATGCTCCGACCACTGAGATAATCCAGGCTACATTCCCATCCAAACATAAATCCTCGCTTTATCTTACTCTCTTGATCCCACATTCAATGCAATGAATCATCATTCACAAATACACATTGATCATGAGGGTAAAGTAAAGGGAGGAATGTAGCCTGAATTAGCTCAGTGGTCAGAGCATCGGCACAGAAAGCTGTAGGTTCAGGGTTCAATTTCTGGTTCAGGTAAAAATTTTCTCTTTACCATTGATTACAATATGAATCTTGATATATTTTTAAAAATATAAAATATTAAAAATGTTATCTGTTGAATAATTCAATTAGCTTATCTGATAACGAGCTTTCAATAGATAATTAAATATTCATAATCATTATCTCGCAGACAAAAGCTTTAAAGATTACAATAATATTACATTATTTGGTAAAAGTGTGTAGGTGCTAGATGTGTATAGACAAGTTTTTAAGAGTTCACAGCAGCTACTGTTGTAATAATAAAACACCAAGGTCAAACTTTCTAACCAGGTGAAATATCAAGGTCATTTTTATCCTGAAAAACCTTGCTCTTGCACTCTGCAACAATTTGCAACCATATTTCATTATTTATTCACCACCAGCATTTGACAATGAAATTTCAGATTTAAATAAATAAAAGAGAAAACTTTTATTTTTATTTTTGTGCTTGTCCTCTATGGGTCATCAGCCTTTTTTTCAGATTTCACAATTTTCACACTGTGCTAGTATGCTGACCTCAATTTAATAATATTTTTAAATATTACATAATCTCTCATGTTCCATCCATAGTAATTCTGCCCAAAGGGCAGGTCTTTCACTGCAATCATAGCATTTTCATGCTATGCTTTGCAGCTTTACTAGGGAATTATAGATGTGATAGCTTGCCATTGTTTACCACACCGGTGAAGGATGATGATAATGATTTTTAGGGACATTGGGCCCTAAGCTTCCTGACATTTGTCTTATAGGTGAGGAAAAACCCTGAAAAAAACCTCACCCAGGAGCCTGTGCCGACTGGGAATCGAACCCGGGCCTGCTGCGTGACCAGGCAGCATGTTACCTTGAGACCACAGTGGTGGACTTAAAAGTAAGAAATTATTGCCTTGTGAGAATTCAGAATATTAATTTTATTTTTTCCTTTTTTTATTTCACTGTTATTTATAGATGCTTTAGACATAAGTCATACTGTGAAATAGGATCTGGTAATGAAATTCCTAGCCAGCATTTACCTTGATGACTGAGGAAAACTAGGGAACTGTCAACAATTGAATGCCAAAACCTACCTTGAAATTTTTCCCAGAAAAGCATTGATGTACCAAGCCCGCTTCCAAAAAAATGATCTGCCGCTTTTAACTGCAAGGCATATAAATCAAAGCCAGAATCCAGCAATGGAAACCCGCTGTATGAAGCCAATGGACACCCTGCATTAATAATAGAGGAATGGAGTGAGGCCGGACGCGGCGTGGATGGTGGGTTGTGAAGGTTATCCAATCCACTAATTCAGGAGTTGTATTACTTCCCTCTAGTTTAAATGGGAGATTTGGCACTGGATTTTATTGCCTTGCAGTTAAAAATGGCAGACTTTTTTTTGGATGCGGCCTTTGTACATCACAATGCTTCTCTGGAAGAAATTTCAAGCTAGCTTTCGGTATGTAATGGTTTACATTTCCCTTGTCAGTCAGATAGATCAGCACAGGGTTTGAATCTAGGATCTTAAGATACAAGTTTCAAACTAGTATCTTTGGATGTAGGCCTATTTGATGTTGTCTGTATTTACGTGTCTTGCAAAATGCAACTGATTTTAAATTTTAACAACATAATGAAATGAAGATTAATGATACACAACCTCTCAAAATTAGACGATGTTATGCATCAACCAGCTAAGTGCCATTTAAAAAAAAATATATTTTGATGCTATCTGTTGCACTGGCTCATGAAGCAAGTGTACTCACACTTTTAGCGCCAAATCTTTAAATGTAGCCTTATTATTAAAGAAAAATGTAAATGCCATCAGTTCTATGTTTTGCAACAAACGGCTATGAAACCAGATCTTCATAAATGCTAATTTAAATTTTGCATCATGCAGCTAAGCACCAAATGTTCCACTCTTAGATTGTTGATGCATAACTATCAAACAAGGAAAATAACTTGCAATATCCAGTATTGTTAGTTTGGCGCTACAATAAATAATGAAGATTGACTTAAACTTTAAACAAATTTTTCTTGAAACTTACATAATGGCACATAGCTGGTTGATGCATAAAGTTGTCCAATTGTAAATAAGAAAAGTTATTTAGAATATTTATAAATATTGAACTTTTATAGGAGAAAATCACTATGAGGTTTAATTTAAGATTAAATTAAAATGTTTCATACCTCACCTCATATCCAATCTTCTAACTAGACCGGTTTCGAATCCTGGGCAGTTTCATCTTCAGTAATTTCTCGTCGACTGATGTTATATCGATCAGAAGAGCTGTTTTTTCCTCCCTCTGTTGGTGGACCGATAAACCTCCGGATCGACTGAGAATCTGCGGGAATTTCGAAATTCAATAGTTTTTCTTTCTTGTTTTTTTTAAATTTAGAATTTTTCCCAAACCGTGAGTTCTTTTTGTTTTTTATTAGGAATATTCCACAATACAGTGTTTCTCCTTCAACCCAAAGTGATTTGTCACCAGAGGTTCCTGTCTAGAGCATCTTCTTTCCTCAAATCTCTAGCTTCCATACTTCTCCTCCATCTCTAGCTTCCATACTTCTCCTCGCTCCATCTATCCAACGTTCTCTAGGTCTGCCTTTTCCACTTCTTCCATTAGCTTTCCAATTAAGGATCCTCTTTGGTATTCTCTCTTCTTCAATTCTTATGAGGTGTCCATACCGTTTCAAACCTTTTTCTTCTATTTTTTCTAATATTTTTTTTTCAACTTGCATAATTTCCCTTATTGTGCTGTTTCTGACCTTATCCCTTCTTGAAATTCTTGTTGATCGCCTCCAAAAATCCATTTCTACTGCTAACAGTTTGTTGGCTTTTTTTCTACTTGCTGTTTTTCTATTTGTTTAATTAGACTGGCTTTTGTATCAATTATATGTGCGATAAGGTATGAAACATTTTAATTTAATCTTATTCATAAATATGTTAAAAAAAACAGTGTTTGCTGATTAATATTATAAAAATATAACTAACTAACTCACTGGCACTATCAAACCCATAGGTTCATGGCCATGCAGACATAAGCTCTGCATACATCCCTATCCTGAGCTAATGTTTTCCAATCATTCCCTGTATAATCTACTTCCCTCAAATCATAGTTAATGTTATTCTCTCATCTCATTCTTGGTCTACCAACTGGGCGTTTTCCCTCTGGTTTCCCTACAAGAAACTTCCATGTATATATTTCATTCCCCATTTGTGCCACACGTCCTGCCCATTGCAGTCTATGAGATTTAACTGTTATCATTATATGTGGCTTCCTATAAAGACCATGTAATTCACTGTTATTTAGTCTTCTCCATTCACCTGTCTATTCATCTCTCTTTGGTCCAAAAATTTTCCTAAGAACTGTATTCTCAAATACTCCTTTCCTCCCTTAAAGTAAGAGTCCATGTTTCACATCCATATAATATAACTGGTAGAATAATAGTTTTATATATTTTCAGTTTAACATTTTTTTAAAGGAGTTGGGACAACAAGAGTCCCTATAATGCATAATAGCACGCATTTGCAGAATTGAGCCTATGTTTAATTTCTTTGTGCATCTCATTCCTGTTTGTGATTATTGTTCCTAGGTATTTGAATTCAGCCACTTCCTCAAAATTTTCCTCATTTGTCAATATTACATTTATAATTATTAGAACAAAAGTGAAGAAAGCAATAAACTTATGATATCAACTACTTTCATAATCGATTTATAAATAGTTATAAATGTGTTTCTGGACTTTGTTTGTGGACATTAATTTGATCTTACTATACAGAATTATATTAATTACAATTAGTCTTTCTGTAATACACAGTATAAACAAGCTCCTCTACAAAATAAATATAAGAATATAATCTCTTATGACCTCCTCAAAGGTCATGAGTTTAATTCAGTTCACAAATATTTTTCTCTTGGAATTTTTTAAAAATGTTATTATCCTTTAACATCTTTCAGAAACAAACTGAAACATTTTCAATTAACTGACAGAAATATCTCTCTAAAATATTTTTTTCAATTAATAATTTGTTTTTCCTTTATTTAATAATAATAATAGTATTAATAAAATGTATCAATATTTCTACCAAATGCCTTTTATAGGTCTATCACTGCTGTGGTCTCGAGGTAGTGTGCTGCCTTATCACACAGCGGGCCCGGGTTCGATTCCCAGTCAGGACAGGCTCCTGGGTGAGGTTCCTTTTTTGGGGTTTTCCTCATCTGTAAGACAAATGTCAGGAAGCTTAGGGCCCAACGGTCCCTGAAAATCATCCGGCCATCATCATCATCATCATTCTTTACTGGTGTGGAAAGCAACAGGAAGCTACCACACCTATAATTTCCTAGTAAAGCTGTAAAGCATACCATGAAAATGCTATTATTGCAGTGAAAGACCTGCCCTCAGGCAGAATTACTATGGATGGATATAAGCAATACATTAATTCATAACAGTATATTATTCTCTTTGTGTATTTTTATGAATGGTAGATAGGAGCTGTTCTACCTTTGTGTATATATTCTTTTATTAGTTCTAATTTTGATTATCATTAACTTTATTGTGTTATTAGATCTTACTTTTTATTATTATTACTCAGTTAAGTAAGAAAACAGTTACTCCATGATGCAACAGGTCTAGAAGGCTCCTTAGCCTACCAGCCAGCTGCAAGCCTCACACCCATATGGTTGATCATTGAGGTAGACAATCATCCAGAGTTGACATATGGTCAGCAGGTCAGTCCTCCACCCATTATAAGTTTCCCCCCCCCCAATCTGGAGGCTCCACTACTTATTCTAGTAAGGATATCTACCATTAGATGATGGAGTAAAAAACAAAAGCATGTTGGCATCACAAAGTACATAGTCAACCAATCAATAACATTCAAGTTTTAGAACCTGAGGTCTGTCCTAGCATGCAGTAGGCTACATTTCCTTCACAATACCCTTATAATGATCTACTTGCAAAATGCCCATATTGCCAACCTTACAACATACACTCTCGATATAAATAATGATTATAAAAAATAAAAACACAAAACTCACCTTTATTAAATCAGTAGCAACATGGATCTGACCGTAGAAAATGCTACGATGTAAAGCAGTGTAACCAGACTCCACGTCGCGGATGTCTATCCCAGCATCAGCTCTACGAATTAACCAACGAACTACAGCTCTGTGTCCACATGAAGCAGCCAAGTGGAGGGCAGTTCTACCCGAGGAATCCGTCACTCGGCCACAAGTACCACAAAGCCATCGCATGTATGCAGCCAAATGAGCTTCACTCACTCTAGTCGTGGCCGCTGCAGCCAATTGTCTTCCATGTTGCACCGAAGTGCACCTCCCCACCACACACTCATGTTCAGTTGCATTCATTTTGGGTTCCAAACCAATCAACTCCGTTGGAAAAATGAGATCTTCTGATATCACTTCCTCTACCACAAGAGTCTTCCTCAAACAGGCAATGCTGTCAGTTATTCCAACTCTTGCAAACAGTTGTGCAATGTATGACTTTGTTTAAGATTAAGATATCTTCTTTATTTGTTTAGTAAAGACAGATGCTGTTTGCGAAAAACTCATGAAACTGTTAAACTTAATATTTATGTGTCATGGATCACTTCGTACCATCTGCCCAACTTAGCTCCTTTGAATTTTAACATTGAAATTATGTAACATAATAGAAGTTTGTATGAAGTACTTTAGCACATACAATCATACCTTCATTACGTATGCAATAAAATGAAATTATAGCTTAATCTTGCAGAAAGTTTAGAAAATGGCTGTGCTTCTTCCTATAATGTCACCTTTATATATGATATTATAGACACATATAAATAGAAAAATATATTATAAATTATTTTCTATTCATTTATATACATTTATACAAATTGGGTTGTGCATTAATGTAGACATCCCAGAAAATTCAGTCTTTCACATGTCATCAAACCAAAAATCCAAGATAAAAAACACTTTCCCAAGATATATCCTCTTCCACACCACCTGTATATCTTTGACTAGGAGATAGTTGATATGATCGCACACCAAATGTTCTGCACTAAGATAGTTTTTTTAACAAAAATTTAAATTTATATTTTTCAAAAAAAAAGTTTGAATTCTAGTGTCTGGCACACCAACTTGCCCCAATCCCCCTCACCCCAATCGGGGCAAGGGATACGAAACTCACTTAAGCAGCCATAATAGGAAAAACTTCAGCCTGAAACAATATAAATTATACTTAATAAAAAACTTATAATATAAGTACATTTAATGAAAAAGACTATAAAAAATAGTAAATATATAGGCCTATTTAAATTATATATGACAGGTTTATAAAGGTCCATAGGGATGGTAAATAAAGGGGTCCCCATATTCAAAGCTAAAAATAAATTTAATGTTCTATCATAGATAATAGTATAGGCCTAAGTTCACCCTTAATTTTATAAAATTGGTCAGAAGCCCTAGCTAGGGAAAGGGAACAAGAAAAAATCTTAAATTGTGTAATATATACTGTTAGAGATTATGTAATTGGTGTGACAGCAGTGACTTCTGCCAAAAGCAATGGTGGGAGGGTCTAATCTTAATACTTTCAATACAGAGAAATTGGCCTAGTACTGAACAAGCTGTTGTATAAATTGTTCATAAATTTAGAATTCAGAAAATGTTTAAACTAACTGGAATTATTATTTAATTTTATGAAAGTGTACATTGCAAAATATTGATAAATTAAAGTTGTTAGAGCAACAATTAAAGTTGAAAATATATTTTACCTTAACTAGTGACCAATTATTGTTTCAACACTAACGAAAGCAGAAAGAGAATCACAAGAAAATTCAAAAGACACAGCGCACATTTTTCCAGATATAAACATTGCAGCAATTCGCAAATTCTTAATGCAACAATCACTGTTCAGTGTCCTCTATAGAAGCGCTAATAACGCTTGTCGAGCTACACACTTGGCACCTGGCACGAACTTGGTGTCAGATTTGGAACTATTTGGAGAGTTGGCACATCGATACGGTCGATACCATAGAGAAACAGAAGGTCGATACATGTATAAATACAGTTTCGGCACTATATGTAACGCAAGTAGGAAAAGTCGAGAAATTTTGGATTCTTATGTTGGTACTGAAGCTCTATGGAATCGAAAATATAGGCCAATCACGTTACAGTAGTTCAGAATGTGCTTGAATGGTGTTGAACGTAAAAAATATAGAGAAAGAAGCATAAAAATAACTTTATTAAGATTATATTCTTTACCATATTCATGAAGTGTTAGTGAACCATTAAGCGAAAATTAGAAAAAATATCCCTGTAGAACTTCATTCTGAATAAAATTAGAAAATTGTTGTGTTATATTCGGAACTGATTTAATAAAAATAGTCTGCTACATTATTCCTTGAATTGACATGTAGCGATTGCAACTCACGGAATTGTAAAAGAAATATATAAATAATGGTTTTTATATCTGTTGATAATATATTTAATGTTCTTTGCAACACCCTTCAAAAACATGGAGAAATTGAAAGCAAATCCAAATTATTCTCTATACAGACAACAAATTCGGGAAGGGTCAAAATTGCAACAGATCTTCTCAAACAAGAAAATTTGTTACCTGATGGAAAATTATTGGAAAATAAATCTCTAGAAAAATCAATTGAACTAAGAAATTTAGGAAACAAAGAATTTATGAGGAAAAATGACACAGAAGCACTTCTCTTATATACAAAGAGCATAGCTACAGCTCCTTTTCCAATAAATGTTCCCTTAAACAATGGACATGAAGCTGAGGCATTGTCTATTGCTTTTGCAAATAGATCAGCAGTATTGTTTTCGCTTGGAAAATATGAATTGTGTTTGCAAGATATTTCACAAGCAATTAAGAATAACTATCCAAAAAAATTGCTATATAAGTTATATGAACGACAAGGGAAATGTATGCAGTACTTAGGAAGAAAGACAGAAGGTATAGATAATATAAATGTAAGTAACTTAACTGAAAATATTGCAGTCAGTTGTACTAGATTTAAAGATGGGATCTCTTAGGTGTGGCTCCATTTCTTAGACTTGTCTACAGAATCCCATCTTTGACACGTTTCCAGATATAAACATTGCAGGAATTTGTATTTGTATTCTGTACAGAGAGGAGTATGGATATGTGACTTCATTTTTATATGTACCGTAGTGTATGTGTGTTGTATGAGAGATGATGAGAACAGAGAAGGTGAAACCTAGTGTCAGCACATAGCCTACTCCTGTCAGAAAGCAACAAGGGGAATGCCAGCTTAATGTTCCCATCTGACAGATGAATCACTGTCAACAGTAACATATTTATTTATTCATTTATGATCTATCAGAACATCATAGATATTTTAGGACTTGTCTACAATTAAAATTTATACATAAATAATAATATAACATATATAGCCTATAGCGAAATCAAATCATATTGTCATTGGAAACTTGGCTGTGGTGTATAAACCATTGCACAAAATTTTCCATGTAATATTCTTATGCCACTGATGCACTAAACACTTTTCAACCATTTATAATAACGTTTGGTACTATTTTAAACATTTTATAAACATTTCTTACGATTTTTAAATATATCTAAATTACGCAAATATTCAAAACCATATTTAGTGTTAGTGTACGTAAAATTAGTTTATAGTTTGTTAAATAATATGCATGTAAATTGTTTTGTTAGGTTAGGAAATGGGAAGTTAGTTTACGTCCATTTTTTGTTTGCCTTTGGCAATACCTCATCTGCATGTCCCCTGTTTTGTTAGGTTATGAAATGGGAAGTTAGTTTACGTCCAATTTTTTTTAGCATTTGGGAATTTATTCCCAAAGTTGGTAACGCTGACTTCAGAGCCATCTACTGGAAGCTACATTAACCATTACAGCAACTCGCGCATGTGCACTGCGATTCTATAGAACTTAGAAGAATTAATGTGCGACGGTTTATACACCTTATCCGGAAACTTAATAGCTACAAATGTTAATAATAATATAATGTAACTATAATTATTAAAAAAAATGCCATTAATATTTTTATAACATTAAATTGCAATTAAAATACATCACTAAAAAGTAATTTTAAAGCAAATCACTAAACATGATCCTGAGACTGTTGTCCACTTGTGGGATTGCTGGCAGATGCTTAGTCGTCTCTCCCCGGTCTCCTCCAAACAACAAGTCCCGTTCCTCCGTACAAGTTGACCAGCTATAGTTACATATAAAAAAACCAAAGGGCAGTATTTTCACAAGAAAAGACATTAATGCAATCTTAATCAAATTATATTTAATAATAATAATAATAATAATAATAATAATAGCTTTATTTTACCTGGCAGAGTTAAGGCCTTAAGGCCTTGTCTACCACTCAACCAGGTTTAAAAAAAATACAAACAAAAAATAGTCTTAAATCTAAATTACAATATATATATATATATATATATAAACGATTACAAGTTATGAATACAATACAATTAATATTTATAATGTATTTTGATTTACTCTAAATTTAACGAATTAAATATATAATATGTACAATATATATAAAAAAACAGGAAAAGATTAATGACATAGTATAAAATTAAATAAATAGAGAAAAATTAATTATTAGACAACAGGTAACTGTATAAGCCTGACTTAAAGGTACCAAGTGTGCGGCAACCCCTGATATTTATAATTTTAAATTTAGATACTCACTTATGCTAAATGGTATGTGAAATAATAAGATTTTCTTTACAATATGCTTAAATTGCATAGCATATATACTGTGGAGGGGTTCGAGGCATCTGGCATACACTTCATCTAGCCTTGAGATTAAAAATTTCTAATCTTGCCAGCTAATCAAACCCAGGCCAACTAATCAAGTACAGTCACACTACCAGCCGAGCTACCAATATCATATTTGGTGGATGTTAATAAAGCAACATATTGTACATACCAGTATGGTATAGGCCTAACCACTGACAACATAATTTCGCTAAACTTTACAACATGTTACATGACTTTTTTAATTACTTCATAAACTCCTGTCAAATTTTATTCTTAGGGTTTCATTTTTCAAATTATTTCCCATCATTTACTGTGGTTTTTACATGTTTTCCAACTATTATCTTAATATATAAAAATTTTGTGTTGTTTGTCCGCGATGGAATCCTAAACTACTGAACCGATTTTAATAAAATTTTGCACACTGTGTGCAGTTTGATCCAACTTGAGACTTAGGGTAGTTTATAACTAAATTTATAGTTGCATTATTTTTTTATTGCAAATTATTTGTTTATTATTTAACAAAGAGTTATAATTATCTGTGAGTTCCATACGATTCTAACAGATGGCAGTGTAATTATCTGTGAGTTCCATACAATACTAACAGATGGCGGTGTAAGGTAATTGGTTTATTATTTAACAAAGAGAGATCCAGATGGCTGTGCTTTTTGTTGCAACTGCGAATTTCAATTGAACTACAAATATTGAATAATTCATAATTTAAGTGTGTTCGGTGTTTATTTTATTTTCAATATTATTAGTTTCATGTGTAAGTGTTAGTTTTAAGTAATCTGGCCAAAAGACAGCAACTTAATTTAAATTTTTAACGTATACCTTAGCCACAGCAACGCGTGGCCGGGACTTCTAGTTTGAATATATTTTTTCACGATATTGAACTACATGAAGATGTGGCAGCCATATTGATTTTAATGAATATTCTGTGTTCCTGTGTATCCAACATAGATTCTGAACTAATTAACTTACTGAGCTCTCACTATATATATATATATATATATATATATATATGACATGATAAGAAAAATAAATGCCTGGATGGGATTTGAACCCGGACCTCTGAGTTGATATCTCAGTGTGCTGCCACTTACGCTACCAGGCCAATCCAGAACAAACATTTCATTTTTCTTATACATATTCTCTATTATTACCAGATGTAGCGGGAACTCGGTCTCCACTGCCATCTAGTAGCTACTATAACAAGTAAGCAAATTAAAGAGAATATTTTTACTTTATAGCAGTGACGCTTTTTCAATGTTATAATTAAATCTTTGACATTGAGCAATGCAAGCTTAATATGACATGATAAGAAAAATAAATGCTTGGACGGGATTTGAACCCGGACCTCTGAGTTGATATCTCAGTGTGCTGCCACTTACGCTACCAGGCCAATCCAGAACAAACATTTCATTTTTCTTATACATATTCTCTATTATTATCAGATGTAGCGGGAACTCGGTCTCCACTGCCATCTAGTAGCTACTATAACAAGTAAGCAAATTAAAGAGAATATTTTTACTTTATAGCAGTGACGCTTTTTCAATGTTATAATTAAATCTTTGACATTGAGCAATGCAAGCTTAATATGACATGATAAGAAAAATAAATGCTTGGACGGGATTTGAACCCGGACCTCTGAGTTGATATCTCAGTATGCTGCCACTTACGCTACCAGGCCAATCCAGAACAAACATTTCATTTTTCTTATACATATTCTCTATTATTACCAGATGTAGCGGGAACTCGGTCTCCACTGCCATCTAGTAGCTACTATAACAAGTAAGCAAATTAAAGAGAATATTTTTACTTTATAGCAGTGACGCTTTTTCAATGTTATAATTAAATCTTTGACATTGAGCAATGCAAGCTTAATATGACATGATAAGAAAAATAAATGCTTGGACGGGATTTGAACCCGGACCTCTGAGTTGATATCTCAGTGTGCTGCCACTTACGCTACCAGGCCAATCCAGAACAAACATTTCATTTTTCTTATACATATTCTCTATTATTACCAGATGTAGCGGGAACTCGGTCTCCACTGCCATCTAGTAGCTACTATAACAAGTAAGCAAATTAAAGAGAATATTTTTACTTTATAGCAGTGACGCTTTTTCAATGTTATAATTAAATCTTTGACATTGAGCAATGCAAGCTTAATATGACATGATAAGAAAAATAAATGCTTGGACGGGATTTGAACCCGGACCTCTGAGTTGATATCTCAGTGCGCTGCCACTTACGCTACCAGGCCAACCCATATATCCTCAACTCGTGTCCAACTCAGGGTCAGGTCGAGGAATGATTTGAGATGAGATGAAGCCCCTATATTTATAAAGGTCTGTGTATTACAAGGGTGCCAGCTGACCAATCCTGACGCACTGTCACAAGGGCGGTTGTATGAAATGAAACAAAATGGATGAGATGAATATGGAGAAATGTTGGAATGAAATTTGTGGCAGGGGAAAATGGGAGAAACCCCGAGAAAAACCTACCCAAGCTCCATTTCGTCCACCATGAAACCTACATAGAGTGACCGAGACTCAATCTCGGGACCTCAGCGGTGAGATGCGAGCATCTAACCACATCGTGCCATGGACCTGCCTTGACATAATTATTAGCATTTTAAATTGTTTTCTTTTTTACAGAATGCTTTGAAATGGCTTTCTTCAGCTGCGGAATTGACCCCAGATAAAAAGAAAATAATAGAAGCAGAGTTACATAAACTTTTAAAAAGTTTTAAAAATGCTGAAGTTTCCACATCATTTTCCAGTCATGAGCAGTCACAAATCCCAAAGTGCAGTTATAATAGAAACCAAGAAATACTCTGTGCATCCGACTGTTTGGAATTAAAATATTCTCCAGAAATGGGACGTTACATTTCAGCAGCGAGGGATATTCAACCAGGTGAGATCATTTTATGATAATCTATCTATCTTTGGGTTGCTGTCTTCCCGTGCCAAACTTCCAAAGCCTACAATCTTGGGCATCTTCAATGCTTAGCCCTCTTGCTTGCATTACTGTCCTCATGCTTTCCTTCCATGTTAACTTCTATCTCCCTTTTTTCTTCTTTCTAGTCGGTTGCCATTTATATAGTTGTTTTGGCCATTGTTCATCTTCCATTCTTAAAATATGTCCTAACCATTTTAATTCCTTCTCCTCAATTCTTTCAATTATGCTTTGTTCTACTTCCATTATTTTTCTAATTTCCTTATTTGTGACATGTTCTAATTTTAACTTTCTGGCACTTCTGCATAAATAATCCATTTATAGAGCTATTAGTCTATTCTTGTAGTACTTATTGATTGTCCATACCTCACTTCCATACATTGCAACAGATTCCACTAATGTTCTTACTTACTTACTTACTTACTCACTGGCACTATCGAACCCGTAGGTTCATGGCCGCACGGACATAAGCTCTCCATACATCCCTATCCTGAGCTAATGCTTTTCAATCATTCCCCACTAATGTTCTACCAATATATATTTTTTTTTGTGTCTTTCCAAATATGCTTATCCCAGCATATGGAATTTAATGATGATATTATTTTGCTACTCAATTCAATTCTATGCTCTATGTTCTCTTTGCCTATACCTTCAATGTTATCCTTAATTATTCCCAAATATTTGGTTTGTTTCACTTGCTTTATTTGAATTCCTTCTTCCAGCATTAAATTTTCTCTTTCATTGCTATTTATTGCCAAATATTCTGTTTTTTGTAAATTTATTGTGAGACCCCATGATTCATATGTGTTTTTCAACCTTTTTATCATGAATTCCATATCAAATTTGTCTTGTGCTAAAACCAGTTGATCATCAGCAAATTGTAATGTCAGCAAAAATCTATTGCCTATTGGGATACCCATACCTTTGCATGGAAAATTAGTTATCTTATTAATTAAAAACTAATATTTATATACAACTACCAATAATAATTAAATGAATCGTGATTTTTTCTTACCTCATACATCTATGTTTCTTTAAACACAGCACTGCAGTATCGGCGACACTTTGTCGTCATCGTCAGCTGTTTTCACGACTGTCAATTTTTTCTCCTTTTTGCCGGTAATTATCTAGACTGCCATCTGGTGTTCTTTTGAAGGAATTCCTCTTCAAACTGCCATCTGGTGTTATTTTGAATGAATCATTTCCTAAACTGCTATCTGTTGTATTTTTGAAGAACTTGATTTTTGAAGCTTGATTACAAAGTTCTTCAAAAATACAACAGATAGCAGTTTAGGAAATGATTCATTCAAAATAACACCAGATGGCAGTTTGAAGAGGAATTCCTTCAAAAGAACACCAGATGGCAGTCTAGATAATTACCGGCAAAAAGGAGAAAAAATTGACAGTCGTGAAAACAGCTGACGATGACGACAAAGTGTCGCCGATACTGCAGTGCTGTGTTTAAAGAAACATAGATGTATGAGGTAAGAAAAAATCACGATTCATTTAATTATTATTAATTGAACCTCATAATGTTAAAAATTCCCAAATTTAATATATAAATACAACTACCAAACTTAACATTTATCTGAAACAACCCACCATATAAACGTTGAACACTCTGATAAATAAAATTGGACAGTTTAACATTAGATGATTGGATTGTGTTGAACTAGATTTATTGCCAAATATTTTTATGATAATAATATGTAAAATAATTCACTCACAAGGGAACTGTTAACCATTGCATGCCAAACCCTACCTTGAAATTTGTCCCAGAGAAGGATAATCATGTGTCAAGACTGTGTCCAAAAAATGATCTGCCGTTTTGAACTTAAAAACACAAAAATCAAAACCAGAATCCAGCAATGGCAACCCACTGTGCATAGCAGATGGACTCCCTGCTTGATTTGGAGTGGAGTTGAGTGAGGCGGGTAAAGCGCAGACAGCAGGTTTTGAGAGTTATCCAATCATCAAGTGAGGAGTTATATTACTTCCCTGTATGTTTAAACGAAAGATTTGGCGCTGATGCCTTGAAGTTAAAAACAGCAGGTAATTCTTTTGACACGACCTTGGTACATCACAACGCTTCTCTGGGAGAAATTTCAAGGTAGGTTTCGGCATGCAATGGTTAACAGTTCCCTTGTCAGACAGATTGTCTGAATCTACTTTTTAAAGAGAAATGTATCTGCATAAAACTAAAGTTTTCCAGCTTTATGCACTGGTACTCTTTCCACTTGAGCTATCCACGCAAATTCCTGTCTTGACATAATTTTTTTATAAGAAAGAAAAATGTGTAATTTGTAAATATTTTGTAAGAGGCATCTAGTACCCACTAATATTACTTTTTAAAAATTGATAATTTGTTTTTACATTATTTAGTAAAAATAGTTTTAAGATTTGTAAATATATTTACCTAATGCCTTGTATAATAAGCGATAGATTAACTCATCATAGTTTATTACTTTCTTTGAATTTTTTTTTCTTTCTTTTCTTTTTATGTATAGTAGATTTGAGCTGTTATTCCTTTCTGTATTCATTCTATCATTAATTTAATTTTAATTGTATTTAATTGTATTATATTATTAGACATTATTTTCATTATTATTCAGGCCAATTGGCGTTGTGTTAAGCCCTCGGGGCAACTTTGGTTTAGGATAGGCCTTCGGGGGCCACTTTGGTTTAGGATAGGCCCTCCGGGGCCATTTATATTAGGTTAGGCTCTCGGGGGTCACTGGGTGTTATGGTAGGCCTTCGTGACCTACTTTGGATTATGTTAGGCCCTCGAGGGTCACATTGGGTTAGATTAGGACCTCGGGGCCATTTGGGTTAGGTTAGGCGATCGGTGCCACTTGGTGTTGGGTTAGGCCTTCGAAGGCCCCGTGGGGTTAGGTTAGGCCTTCGGAGGCCACTTTGGGTCATGTTAGGTAGGCCCTTGGAGGCCATTTGGGTTAGGATAGGCCCTCGGGGGCCACTTGGTGTTAAGTAAGGCCTTTGGAGGTCACTTAAGGTTAGGTTAGACCCTCAGAGGCCACTTTAGGTTTCTTAGACCCACTGGGGCCATTTTGTGTTAGGTTAGGCCCTCAGGGGCCACTTGAGTTAGGTTTGGCCCTCGGAGGCCACATGGGTTTTGTTTGGCCCTCGGGGGACACATGGGTTTGGTTTGGCCCTCGGGGGCCACATGGGTAGGTTAGACCCTCTTAGGCCACTTGGGTTAGGTTAGGCCCTCGGGGGCTACTTAGGTTAGACCCTCGGGGGCAACATGGGTTAAGCTGGGCCCTCGGGGACCACTAGGATTAGGTTAGGTTATGTTAGGTAGGTTCTCCTCCATGGTATCTTTGCCTTGCCATGGTGGAGTGGCTTGCGTGCTTAAATGATCCCGAGAGCTATGCCGGCGGTAGCATTGCTGCCGATAGGGTTACCTATGCCGGACTGGTCGAAGGTGATAAGCCAGACGAAGAAAGTACCTTGGTCTAAAGAGTGACGATCTTTCACCGTAAAAATACAACCGCCAAGAAATGCGGACATGGGTTCTACTGGGGTATTGGAAAGCATTAGCTCTGGATAGGGATGTATGGAGAGCTTATGTCCGCGCGGCCATGAACCTGAGGGTTCGATAGTGCCAGTGAGTAAGAGTAAGTATGTTAGGTAGGTTAGTTTAGGTTAAGTGAAATTAGGTTAGGTCAGGTTAGGTTAGTTTAAGTGAGGCTAGGTTAAGTTAAGGGAGGTTAGGGTAGGTTAAGTGAGGTTAGGTTAGTTTAAGTGAGGTTGTTAGGTTTGATTAAGTGAGGTTATGTTATGTTAAGTTTTGTTAGGTATGGTTCATGTTAGGCCCTTGGAGGCCACTTTGTCAGGTTAGACCCTCGGAGGCCACTTTGGGTAAGATTAAGCCCTCGGAGGCCACGTTGGTTTAGATTTGCCCCTCGGGGGCCACTTAGGTTAGGCCTTCGGGAGCAACTTTGGTTAGGTTACGCCCTCGGGAGCACTGGGTGTTAGGTTAGGCCTTCGTGACCTCTTTTGGGTTATGTTAGTGTCTCGAGGGCCACATTGGTCTAGATTAGTTCCTCGGTGGTCATTTGGGTTAGGTTAGACTAGACCATCGGGGACCACTTGGTGTTAGATTAGGCCTTCAAAGGCAATGTGGGGTTTGGTTAGGTTATCGGAGGCCACTTTGTGTCATGTTAGGCCCCCGGAGGCCGCTTGGGTTAGGGTAGGCCCGTGGGGGCCACTAGTGTTAGGCTAGTCCATCGAGATCACTTTTGGTTATGTTACGCCCTCGGAGGCCACTTTGTGTTGGGTAAGTCTCTCTGGGATCACTTGGGATAGGTTAGGTCTTCGGGGTCCACATGGTGTTATCTTAGACACTCTGGGGCCACTGGGTAAGGTTAGGCCCTTGGAGGCCACTTGAGTTAGGTTAGGCCCTTGGGGGCCACTTGAGTTAGGTTAGGCCCTTGGGGGCCACTTGAGTTAGGTTAGGCCCTTGGGGGCCACTTGAGTTAGGTTAGGCCCTTGGGGGCCACTTGAGTTAGGTTAGGCCCTTGGGGGCCACTTGAGTTAGGTTAGTACCTTGGGGGCCACTTGAGTTAGGTTAGGCCCTTGGCGGCCACTTGAGTTAGGTTAGGATCTTGGCGGCCACTTGAGTTAGGTTAGGCCCTTGGCGGCCACTTGAGTTAGGTTAGGCCCTTGGCGGCCACTTTGGTTTAGGTTTGGCCCTTGGGTACCACTTGAGTTATGTTAGATCCTCTTAGGCCACTCGGGTTAAGTTAGGTCCTCAGAGACTACTTTGGGTTGTTAGGCCCTCCGGGGCCATTTTGGGTTAGGTCCTTGGGGAACCACTTAGGTTAGGTTAGACCGTCATGGACAACTTGGGTTAGGCCCTCGGGGGCCACTTGGGTTAGGTTAGGCCCTCGGGGGCCACTTGGGTTAGGTTAGGCCCTTGGGGACCACTTGGGTTAGGTTAGGTCCTCGTGGGGGCACTTGAGTTAGGTTATGTTATGTTAGGTGAGGTTATGTGAGGTAAGGTGAGGCTAGGTTAGTTTAGGTTAATATTTAATTTTAGGAAGTTATATTTTGAGGTTATTTTAATTATATTATTTTTAGTCTGGACATCTTACCTCAATATTAAAATTAGTTTAGGTTAGTTGAAGTGATGTTAGGTTATGGGAGTCTAGATTAGGTTATCTTAGATTAAGTGAGATTAGGTTAGGTGAGATTAGGTTAAGTGAGTTTAGGTTAGGTTATGTGAGGTTGGGTTAAGTGAGGTTAGATTAGGTTAGATTGAAGGAGGCTAGGTCAGATTAAGGGAGAATAGGTTAGATTAAGTGAGGTTAGGTTAGTTTAAGTGAGGTTGGGTTAGTTATTGTGAGGTTAGGTTAAATGAGGTTTTGTTATTTTAAGTGAGGTTAGGTTAAGGGAGGTTAAGTGAGCTTTGGTTTGGTTAAGTGAGGTTTGTTAGGTTAGGTTTGGTTATGTTAGATTAGATTATGTGTGGTTAGGTAATGTTAGTTTTTGTTATGTTTGGTTAGGTTAGATTACGTGTGGTTCGTTCAGTATAGGTCATGTTCATTCAGATTGGTTCAGCATAGGTTAGTATAGTACAGGTCACGTCAGATCATTTAATCCTTAAATTGGCAAGACATATATCTTTCTATCTGTGGGAGTGTTGAGTGTGGCATATGAGGGAGGCTACAACATCCCTTTTGGGTGACTAATAGATTTAATTAGACACCCCGCACGTTCCTAGGCTGTCGCCTTTTAGCCCCGCTAATTTTGAAAAGTGGGCCGAAAGGTTTAATGTTGAAAATGTGGATAAGTGTTGCTAACCATGGCAGTGTTGATTGGATGTTTATTGGCATATTTGGTGTATTTCGGAGCGGTGAGCAGCTGTGATGTAATTGTTGTTTTATGAGTGTATGCCTAAAGGAACTATCTCAGTCTCCGTGTAGTGATGATTTAATAGGTGTGTAATTTAGTTATTTCTACTTAATTTAATGTTGCATTTTAATTATTATTGGGTTAGTGAAGTTATTTATATGAGTTAATGGGTATGATATAGGCAACCTAACCTTTAGCCATGAGCGGTCACCCAACCATCAGTCAGCCAGGCTCGATGATCATTTTCACTGAGGGTCCGGATTCTCGGCTGGCGGGTAGAGTAGCTGGAGTGAGGGGTCATGTGATCAAGTGTTAGTGGGACTGAAAAAAATTTTGGTTTATTATCCAGAGTCACGGACCACGAGGAAAATAAATTACTTACAGATACTAATATCTTGTGTCAGTTATTTAAATGTGGCAGACCGCAGTGAGAACAAAATCAACCATAACTGTTATATTATGTAGTTTTTAAAGGCGTAGGAGTTGAATATCACAACTCTCTTATAGCCTATGTTCATCCCGGGAATCTCCTGAACATTTTGCAAAAAATCCCATCTCATCGGATAAACGGTATGGCCGCGCATATAGTACGAACAAACATTCATTTTTTATATATTAGATGTACACACACACACACACACACAAATATACAATCAAACCTGTGTTATAAGTATATCAAGGCGAAAAATGTTTTATTTTATATAAATTTATCTTATTTAATGTATGCTATAATTATTATTTCTTTGTAGGGGATGTTTTAGCAGTTGAAAAGCCTTTTGCATCAGTTCTTTTACCTGATAGTTTTGGAACACATTGTTTCAACTGCTTACGACATTCTGAAACTCTCCTTCCATGCCGCTTTTGTTCAAATGTGAGTATTTTTATATTTTTTTATTGATATTGGACTTTAAATGCATTTTTCTCAGTTCAGTTATCTTGTGTCTTGGTTCCTTTTTGCAGAATGTGGTCCACTTGTTATGCTGTATTAGTAGTTTATATAACTATACTTTTTAACTGCTAAAGTAATTAGTATCACAATTCGAATCTAGGCATATTAGGACAACAGATATTGCTCAGAGGTCTCTTTTTTCAGGATTGAGGTTCTTGAATGTGGCATAAATCCATGAAATGGTATCCATAGATTTATTTCTCTTCCAAAGAAAGCCATATTCAAGATTTTTATATCCTAAAAAATTCATTGACCTGCGAATCTTGGAACTAAAGGGAGCAAGATAACCAACAGCCCACCAGAACAACAGGATGTCCAGTAGTCAGGAAAATCTTGAAAACCAGGAATAAGTCAAGAATTTAAAAAAAAATGGAAATAGATGGGAATTTGTAAATCGACGTGCATCTATCTTTAATGAAATTAAGAGATATATATACGGAGACTTGACCCAGATAAGATAAGAGAGAATTCATATCTTTCATCGTGGCGAAGCCACCAATGATTCTGCTCGATATACTGGCCGTGGGCATGGACTATTGCCCTGCATCTCAGTTTCCACTGCAGGAGGCTGCATTGCAGCACAGGAACAGGACTGTCAGCCCAAACCTCTTGACAAACTTTCCAAAGGCCCTTCACCGTGGTGGGACACTTTGAAGCAAGGTCTCGTTTCAGGAGACCAAATCCACAAAAATCAATCGGCGAGGCATCTAGTGACTTCACAGGGACTCTATTGACGGGTATGATATGGATGCCTTTTTCATCTATTTTTCGGCTGTAGTATTTCTGAGATGTTCTTGCAGTATGA
This sequence comes from Diploptera punctata, assembly GCA_030220185.1. Lineage (NCBI taxonomy): Eukaryota > Metazoa > Arthropoda > Insecta > Blattodea > Blaberidae > Diploptera > Diploptera punctata. The sequence continues at coordinate 27,004 of JASPKZ010008656.1, read as the reverse complement.
CTCAACACCTTGTCCTTGTGGATCCAAACTTTTGAGGTGTCGGCATCATACAACCGAGGGATGTCTTAATAAAAAATTGCATCATGACGTTCTCCTGGAAGTAGGGTGGTTTGACTTTGAACTCTGTGAATTGATAGCTTCCCCCTGGCACAAAAACCTGCAAGCCTTGGAAAACATTTCTTTTATTTCCCAGATGAAGTCGGAATGACTCTTTTGGGCAGTAATAAATTACAAAGGGCCTGTTTATATCATCCCACTATCATTTATCACCTGCTAAATGGTTTTTATACAACTTTCTTGCATTTGTGAATCTTTCTCTGACGTGCCTTTCTTTAAGGGAATGTCCTCCTGCTTTATGTCGCCATTCTAGGCCCAAATTTTGGTTGATTATGCACCAGACTGTACCCTTAGATGTGTTTGTGCAACTTACAATGCTTCTCTGGGTTTATGGATTTTCTTTGGTCACTTCAGCTTTGACTTTGGCCACTACTGCTGTCGTCTGAGTCATTGCGCCCGTACTCTTGTCAATTTTTTTGAACACTGGGCTTCCGGTGGGAATCCATCTTTATGCAAATTTATAATACGGCCCTCACACACCTTCCTGGCCCTCAATCCCTTCTCTTTGCACTGTTTTACAATCATGGATAGACTGTAATTTGCGTTGGAAAGCCCCACGATGTACCTTTGCCATAAATCTGTCACTTTCAAAGCCATAACTCGCTTAAATAAGAATCTGACCACACTGACAGATACCTGAGTCAACACTGATAATGTCATCCAAATTTCATGCAGCTGCAGTTAATTCTTTTATTGCTAGAACCTTTCAAAGTCGTCTTATCTTATCTGGGGCAACCCTCCGTATATATATGTAGGCCTATATATGGAAGCAGAGTTAGATAAAAACTAAATTGTCCAAAAAGAAAAAAGCTGAGAAGTTGAAAAAACAAAAGCTGAGATTTTTATAAAAGGACGGAAAGAAAAGAGAAAAAATCTTTATAAAATGAAGTGGCAAAAAATGTTGCTATCATTGATGAAAAAATCGAACGATAAAAAAAAAGACATGAAAAAAATAATTTTATGTGAGAATGTTTGCAATGTTTTATCGTAACATAGTTCATGTTAAAAAAAAAAAATTTATCCTTATTTAAATTATCATAAAAATAAATTATATGTTTTTATTACTTACACATATTAAAAAAAATATTTTTACAAAATTAGCTTTACTAGAATTAATTAAATTTAGCAGTCAAAGAAAACCTCAAAAATTATTCTCTGATGACGTGAAAAAAACTGGGAAATAGTCAGGAATTTCATATTTTTAATTTGCTGGACACCCTGAACAAGCACAATCACAATTATGTATCACCTTGTGTAATATCTATTTTAAAATTTGTATTTGATGAAGGTTTTTTCCCTTTACTTGTAGGTAATGTACTGCAGTGAAGAATGCCGTTCATCATCTTGGGATAAAAACCATTCTGTTGACTGCTCAATTTTATCAATTTTACAAAATCTTGAAATAAACAAAATGGGATTCTTAGCATTGAAAATTTTAATTATTGTTCGCAAAACTACAGACTTCAAGAACATGCTAATATCCTTACAGAATGAAGAAAATCTTGAAGAAAGGAAAAAAGGATTTAATAACAATAATTGCTACTCTTCATCAGATTACAGTCCCATTTATTGGCTAGTTGGTAATACAGAAAAAAGAACTGTTAGTGACTTGTTTCGAAGGTCTATTACTGCAGCGTGTATTCTTCACTGTCTTGAAACCATGACCGATTTCTTCTCTGATATTGACGTCAACCAGTATAAATATGAAATTGGTGGACTTCTATTAAGGCATCTTCAGAATCTACCGTGTAATGCTCATGAGGTTTCAGAATTAGTAAAAACAAATGCCAAACATTTGGAAGAAGGTGCATCACTTTGGGAAAGTATTGAAATTGGAGCTGCAGCATATGCTATGTTGAGCTTGGTGAATCATTCCTGTGATCCTAATGTAGTCCGACACAGCTATGAAGGGGATACTGCTGTGTTACGTGCAATCCGACCAATTGCTACAGGAGAACAGGTAATGTGTAATTCTTAATAAATAAGTTTGGTCTGTTATTAATTAATTGTATGTTTTGACTCGCCTCATATTTCTTGATTTTTTTGCATTTTTATGAACACTTTAAAAATGGAGAAATAGAAAAATCTGCAATAGCTGCACATGCATGGTCAGAAAAACACAGAATTGAAACTAAGGCAAAATTAAGTTATGTAGGTAGGAAATAACACTATGAGGTTTATATTAATTTTATTGAGTTGTTTCTTGACTCACCTCATACTTCTTAACTCCCTCGCAGATCTAGATTTTGTCACTGTATTTGTGACATTCTCAATGCTGTTCACGTTCACAACTGACGTCCAATGGTCTCTCCTGCAGACTGACCTCCGCGCCATCTGATGGCTGACCGAAGAACTTCCAAATCAATCCTCTCTCCTTATTATCGGGTATTTCAAAATTCATAATTGTGTTTTTATTCTTGCATATGTAATTTTTTTCCCAAATTGTGAGTTCCTTCGGTTTTTCCATTTGTTTAAGTAATTTTGTTTTGGTTTCTTTTCTACGTTTTTCTGACCAGGCATGTGCAGCTATTGCAGATTTTTCTGTTTCTCCATTTTTAACATTTCTGAGGTGTTCCTTTAATCTTGTATTTAGATTCCTTTTTGTTTTTCCTATGTATATCTTTTCACAATCTTTACAATTAATTTGATAAATTCTCGATTTTTGCAGTCTTCAATTTTTTCATTTTTGTTGGTTTTTATTAAATTACCTAAACTGTAATAATTTTTCAGTGCTAATTTAATGTTGAATTTATTGAAGATTTTTTAAACTTGTCAAATACTAAAGGGTGGTATGTGAACTTCTTGAATTTTTTACCAATATCTTTATCTGTGTGAAGAGTACTTTCATTAATAATTTTTTTGTTCCTTAAATGTATTTATTTTCTTGTGTATCATCTTTTTTTGAAATCCATTATCCTTTGCAATTTTTATGATGTGTTTTTTCCCTTTATTGTAATTTTCTTTGCTCATGGGAACGTTCACAAGTCTGTGTGTTAAACTATTAAATACTGCCTGTTTGTGTGAAAAATGGTTAAATCCTGTAGCTTTTATTTAATTATCAATGTGATATTATTGATATTTATATAAATATATAATTCTAAGCAACTCATAATTTGGGAGAAAATTTACATCTGCAAGAATAAAAAGAAAACCATGAACTTTGAAATTCCCGGTGAAAGAGAAAAAAATATGATTTGGAAGTTAATCGGTCAGCCAGCAGAGGGAGCAGAGATCAACTTGCAAGATGGTTAACTGCAAGACGACAGTTGTAAAGCATGAGAATGTCGCATAGACGCAATGAAACCAATCTGTATAAAAATCAAGAAATACGAGGTGAGTCAAAATATATCCATCCATAGTAATTCTGCCCGAGGGTAGGTCCTTCACTGTAATCATAGCATTTTCATGCTATGCTTGCAACTTTACCAGGGAATTGTAGGTGTGGTAGCTTCGTGTTGCTTTCCACACCAGTGAAGGATGATGATGATAATAATAATAATAATGCTTTATTTTAGCTGGCAGAGTTAAGACCATAAGGCCTTCTCTTCCACTCAACCAGCGAATAGTAGAATTATACAAAAATTACATACATATTACAATTTTAAGATATTATTAAAATACAGACTAAACAAAATACAATGATGATGTGATCTAATACTAGCTAATACTAACAAAAACATAGAATATAATAAAATTAAGATGATATAAAATAAAGTAAGTAGCTTCCTAGATGATTATTAATGGAATGCTCTATATAGTTGTTATGCAGTTAATGTTTTCATTGTGTCGAACTTAAGATATCAGTTAATTTGGATTTAAATAATGATAGCGATTGACAGTCCCTGACATGACTGGGAAGTGAGTTCCATGCTCTAGTCATAGATATTGTGTAAGATTCAGAGGATAGACAGGTCCTGTGTTGTGGTATCAAAAGTAAACAAGAGTCTTGTGATCTTGTTCCTAAATTGTGATGAGCCAATAAATTTTGAAAATGTGTTGTTAAATAACTTGGTAAATATGTGTGCAGAATTTGGAATAGTAAGGTATGTGAATGTAAAGTTCTTCTGTCGTTTAGGCGTAGCCATGATAAGGCCTGAAATCAAGGAGACAAGTGGTCATAATGACAGAGATTGAATATAAATCGAATGCACACATTATGAGCACATAATGTAAGGGTGAGGATGATGGCCATATGATTTTGGGGACCGTTTGGGCCTTAAAGTTTTCCTGACATTTGTCTTACAGGTGAGGAAAAACGCAATAAAAACCTCACCCAGAAAAACTGTCCCGACCGGGGATCGAACCCGGGCCCGCTGCATGACAAGGCAGCACGCTACCTCGAGACCACAGCGGTGGACCTCAAAATATATAACTTATTAATAATTGAAAGAAACCTCATAGTGTTATTTCCAACATAATACTGTTACTAAATAATATAACTATATTTAATTTGTTATCTCAGTCAAATATTCAATTTATTCAATAATTTGTCAACATTTCAATCTCCTTGTGTGATATCATTTTCAAGACATTTAACATTTACAGTTATCCATTTTGTATGGTTGTTTATACTAAAAAAATAAATGATCTCATACAAGGAGATTGAAATGTCGACAGATTATATTATTAAATTAATTGAATATTTGACTCCATCCATCCATCCATAGTAATTCTGCCCGAAGGCAGGTCTTTCACTGCAATCATAGTATTTTCATGCAATGCCTTGCAGCTTTACTTGGGAATTATAGGTGTTGTAGCTTCCCGTTAATTTCCACACTGGTGAAGGATGATGATGATAAGATGAATATGAATGATAATGATTGCGATGGCCATATGATTTCGGGGACCGTTTGGGCCTTAAAGTTTTCCTGACATTTGTCTTACAGATGAGGAAAAACCCCGATAAAAACCTCACCCAGAAAAACTGTCCCAAGCGGGGATCAAGCCCAGGCCTGCTGCGTGACAAGGCAGCACGCTACCTCGAGACCACAGCGGTGGACAATATTTGACTAAGATTTTTAATTAATTATTGTTATTATTTAACTCTTACAGCAATTAACCACTATGAGGTTTAATTTATGGTAAATCAAAATGTTTCCTTCCTCTCCTTGTATAAATCTTCTAAGTAGATCACGGTCTCATCTTCAGTACTATATTGGCGACTTATGTTATGTCGATTGGAAGAAACTCTTCTTCTTCCCTCTGTTGGTGGACCGATTAACCTCTGGATCAGGTCAGAATTTGTGGGAATTTCAAAGTTCATAAGTTTTCCTTTATTTTTCTGAATGTGGATTTTTTTCCCAAACCGTAAGATCCTTTTGTTTTCTATTTGTTTAATTAGACTGCCTTTTGATTTAATTAAATGTTTTTCGGACCAAACATGAGCAGCTACTATTGACTTTTCCACTTCTCCATTTTTGACATTTCTAAGATGTTCTTTCACCCTTGTTTTCAAATTTCTTTTTGTTTTCTTCTTCAATTCTTTCATTTTTATTGGTTTTAATTATCCTATTAAGGCTGTATTCGTTCTTTGGTGCCAATCTTATATTAAACTTTTTGAAAATTTTTTGAAACTTGTGGTGTTTCAAGGGATGGTAAGTGAATTTTTTGAATTTTATTTTTTCTGTTTCTTTTGTAAGTGTGCTTTCAGTAATTAATTTTTGTCTTTTAAATCTATTTATTTTCTTGTATACCATATTTTCTTCATAACCGTTATCTATTGCAACATTAATTATGTATTCTTTTTCATAATTTTCTTTGCTCATAGGTATGTTTACCAATCTATGTGTCAAACTATTGAATACTGCCTCTTTGTGAGCAAAATGGTTGAATCCCGAAGCTTCAATATAGTTGTCTATATGTGTAAAAGAAAAGGAACTCACGGTTTGAGAAAAAATCCACATTCAGAAAAACAAAGGAAAACTTATGAACTTCGAAATTCCTGCAAATTCTGACCTGATCCAGAGGTTCATCGGTCCACCAATAGAGGGAAGAAGAAGAGTTTCTTCTGATTGACATGACATCAGTCGCCAATATAGTATTGAAGATGAGCCCATTATGGTCTCGAAATCGCGATCTACGTAGAAGATTTATATGAGGAGCGGTATGAAACATTTGATTTACCTTATCGTTATTATTATTTACTCTCAGGAAATGTTATGAAGACATATTGAATATTACTAAATAATTAGAATTGTAACGACTCGCCTCATAATTGCAGATCTCTTGAAGATAATAGTTTCGCTATACCAAGTTCCTTTATCAATTCCTTTCAATTGTAGATTTCTTGAAGACTAATTCTCTATGTATCATTATCAATCCCTTCTAACTTAGTTAGAAGCAATTGATAATAATATGTTGTAGCGTATAAAAATTATTGTCTTCAAGAAATGTACAATTATGAGGTAAGTTAGAAGGAATTGATAATGATATGTCGCATACCTCACCTCCTAAAACTCGTTGATTTCCACAGGACTGGTTTCAAGGTTCATTGTCCCTACCTTCAGTCAAAACTCCAACTGTTGAAATTCTGCTATTGCCATTAACTTCCAAACTGCCATCTGATCCCGATTTTATGAAATTTATGGACCAAAGAGAGATGAACAGACAGGTGAATGGAGAAGACTACATAACAATGAACTACATGGTCTTTATAGAAAGCCAGATATAATAAGAACAGTTAAGTCTCGTAGACTGCGATGGGCAGGACATGTTGCATGTATGGGTAATGAAAGACTTGCATGGAAGCTTCTTGTAGGAAAGCCAGAAGGAAAACGCCCAGTTGATAGACCAAGAATGAGGTGGGAGAATAACATTAACTATGATTTGAGGGAAGTAGATTATACAGGGAATGATTGGAAAGCATTAGCTCAGGGTAGGGATATATGGAGAGCTTATGTCCGTGTGGCCATGAACCTACGGGTTTGATAGTGCCAGCGAGTAAGTAAGTAAGTAATTACCCATTCTTATATTTTCTGTAAAAACTTTATGGGTACTCTGTATATTGTCAAGTCATTAATCACTTTTTACAACAATAATTCATCCATATTTTGCTCTTGTTTAAAGTAATTTGCACTACTCTTTATAGGAGCTGGTCTCTAAGAGAGGTTTTTTTTTTCTAGGTCTTAGACAACTATGGGTTTCACCATGCTTTACATGGAAAAGCTGAACGGATATCACATCTCGAATCTCAGTATTATTTTACATGTCAATGCATTGCTTGTACTGAAGACTGGCCCTGCTATAACATGCTACCGTCAACAGATCCAACCTTCATATGTAAAAGGTGAGTGTTTAATGAAAATTTATGTTTATTATAATTTTAATATTCCATGTACAAGAATTGTTCTCTATAATATCTCTGAAATTTAAGAATCTTGAACAAAAATCTTTTAAATTCATCGGAGAACATATTGTTTAAACAACTCACCTCATAGGTTTCATGCTTACATGATATCGCGATTTCAAACATAGTCATGTTCATCTTCAGCCATAACTCTGACTGACGAAATTCTTCGGCCATCAACTATTCTATTGTCGCCATCTTCAGTGCTGCCATCTATGATTGAATTTATGAACTTCGAAACTACATTGATTTCGAAGTTCATAAATTCAACCATAGATGGCAGCACTGAAGATGGCACAATAGAATAGTTGATGACCGAAGAATTTCGTCAGTCGGAGTTATGGCTGAAGATGAACATGACTATGTTTGAAATCGCGATATCGTGGAAGCATGAATCCTATGAGGTGAGTTGTTTAAACAATATGTTCTCCGATGAATTTAATGATTATACCTCATAATGTTTACTTCCCAACATTAATTTAAGATAAAAATGTTTTACTCTGCACATGTGTAGATGGTCAAGAGCTTTAACGTCGAGCAATTTGGCTCAGACAGTAGCGTTTGAGATGCATTTTCAGGAAGTTCCGTGTTCAGATCCCAACCTGACTGACAAGTGAACTCTCAACCATTACGTGCCAAAATCTACTTTTAAATTTTTCCCAAAGAAGCGTTGTGATGTACTAAGACCATGTTCAAAAGGTTATTTGCTGTTTTTACACACTTTATATTAGCTTGACCTGTATCTATCTATCTATGTAACGGAATTTTTCAACGCGATTTTCACCCACTTAAAATCATCGGATCGACTTGAAACTTTTTATACTTGTAGAGGACCCGTGACGATACAATACAATACAATTTATTTTCTAAAATCCTGGCCATAATCATCAGAAAATAAAAAAAAAGTGTTTTTGTATCAATGTAACTGAATCTTTCAACGCGATTTTCACCCACGTAGAAACATTGGATCGACTTTAAACTTTGTATACTTCTAGAGGACCCGTGACAATACAATAATTTCTTATTTATTTTCTAAAATCCTGGCCATAATCATCAGAAAATCAAAAAACGTGTTTTTGTATCAGTGTAACGGAATCTTTCAACGCGATTTTCACCCACTTAAAAATATTGGTTAAACTTGGTTAAAAATTTTAAATCTGAGGGCATTTTCCATCATCAGCAGAAATTTGTTGTTCTATAAATACACTGGTCGACAAGGTTTTCTTCACAAGAAATCTGATTAGATTTATTAGATTAGATTTATTTATTTAGCCTGGTGGATCTAGTGAATTTTTTCATACTGAATTCAGATATGTAGTCAGAATTTTTCCATCAGGCACAGTTTTTTTTTTACAGCTACTTTTTTAAAATTGATTTTAGCATTCTCTTTGACCTGTCATAGGAACCTTTACCTTATATGTAGCGATTTTATTCAAGCTGTATTTAAGGGTTGTCTCTGAGCGTTTTCATCAGCAAATTTCCACAATGGAAAAGAGGTACCAAGGCAAGTGGAGTTCTAATATGCTGGCTGACTACTGTTGGGCCAAGAAGAGAGATGTTCCAGATGTAAAATATGCCCAAAAATCACTATCTACCACTTTCTAGGTAAGTCAGAATGAGTTAGAAAGATTTTATTAAAAAAATGTAAATGAATATCACAGAAAACTCTTGCCTGATAGGAAAAAACTGAAATTATATTTAAATTCAGGATGAAAAATACTTTGTATTTAAATTAATATTGGGAAGTAAACATTATGAGGTTATATCATTAATAGTGAGTGGAGAACATATTTTTAACGACTCACCTCATATAATTTCAAATTTCTTTGATACCGGCGGTTTCAGACATCATCTTGTCCCTCTTCCGTCATGGCTTCCACTCACTATTAACCTTTAAATGCCCAGGAGCCCATATGCTGGGTTTTAAATTGTACGTCCAGTCTGCCCGCAGACCCAGCGTATGGGTTCTGAGCAGGCGGAGCTGTTTGGTTGCTTGAAATTATACTGGATAATACTACTTTTGTTACATACCTTTTTTCAGGGTTATCAGATGCTTGGCAACGTGATGTGAAGAGAGCATTTGTTTATTAAAGGTTTGTTTTTGAGATAAGTCTCGAAACAATCACCAATACACAAACCGATATCACACTTTTTACACTTCACGTGCACACGTTTTCTGATTCCCTGTGCCGAACACACACGACAAATTAGTCTTTGTAAAGCTACCGGCCAATGTTGACTAAAGTTAACTTGAAGTCATGAAATGTCTGTACTCAATATACTAGGTCTACCAGGGAGTCGTCTACAGGGTGTTCTACCAGCCTGTTCCAAAAAGTCTCTGACAAGTCTTAAGTCTCTATGAGTTGTGTTGGCACCAATGAAGTCAGAGGAAGAAAACTGTTTAGAATGGCCAAGTCTAACAAATGGAAAAATAATTTATTGGTTGAGAGAACCAGCTATAACGGCTGGGGGACTCGACATGCTGACAACATGTCACCCATGCACTGGCTAGATGATCATCTACCTTTGTGATTGACACATGTGGGTGTGAGGCCAGCAGCCGGCTGGTAGGCTAAGGGCCTTCTAGGCCTGTTGCACCATGGAATTATTACTATTATTATTATTATTCTTAGATTATTAGGCATCCTTTTTCTCTTAGGTCTTACTATCCCACATGTTATATCCCATTAGAATGATTAGTCCAAGAAAAAGGTACATTTCTGATTCTGTCACGTCAGGGGGAAGAGTACAGTTTTCCTCACGAACCCAAAACCCTACCCGTAAGTCAGGTGTCTCACAGTTATAAGTGTCAGTTGATTGTAGCTCGTGATTGGCATTGTCACAGTCCGACAATTTCTTGTATTTCAGCAGAACGTAGTGATTTTGTACCAGACATATCGTAAACTTCACTCTGAGTCACAAAACTATGAATGAATGTGGGCTGGTGTTGGAATGGACCTTTTTTTTCAAAGCTTTGGGGGGAAACTGACCGGATGCAACATAACACGAATTCTAAACAAAAGATTGCAAGAGGGTTGGAATATACCTAAATATACGAGGGCGGATCGGAAAGTAATGCACAATAATTTTTTTCTGCCTTGGTATTGCAGCTAGAATGTTGAAATTTCACAGAGATATAGTTTGAAGTTTTCACTACAGATGGTATTTTTTTCTCAGGTGCACCTCTTGCGAGAGAAGCTTGAACTATGCAACAAAGATGGCGTGCATGCTACAGTCGTCCACCTGTGAGGGACAGATCGGATCGGAAAGTAACGCACAATAATTGTTTTTTTAAAAGTTTAATAGTAAAAAAAGGAAAAAAATCACAAATGAACTTACATCTTTTACCTACTTTTCGACATAGTCACCAACGTTCTCAACACATTTTTCCCATCGTGTTACCAGTTTCAATATGCCCTGTTCGTAGAAGTCCGTTTGGTTGGAGTGTAGCCATCTGCGCACTGCTGATGCCTGCTTTGTTTCGGGCGTGTAGTGGTACGCCCACGACTCATCACCTGTGACGATTCCTTCCAGAATGTCGTGTCCTTGTGCGGTGTACCGCGTTAAGTGGTCCAAGCTTGCCATCATTCGCTGACCCTTGTGGTCGTCTGTCAGGTTCTTAGGCACCCAGCGAGCACTAACTTTACGGAAGACATTGCTACGGTCCATACAATCATCCCCATACACGCCACGCATGTCCCTGTGAATTTCACTGGGTTTATGCCCTTTGGCCCACAAAAATCGAACAACACTTCTCTATTCCTCACAGGTGGACGACTGTAGCATGCGCGCCATCTTTGTTGCATAGTTCAAGCTTCTCTCGCAAGAGGTGCACCTGAGAAAAAAATACCATCTGTAGTAAAAACTTCAAACTATATCTCTGTGAAATTTCAACATTCTAGCTGCAATACCAAGGCAGAAAAAAATTATTGTGTGTTACTTTCCGATCCGCCCTCGTAAAATTAGCGAAGTTATAGTCAAAAGCCAAGGAGTTTAAAAGCTAGGTGGACATTTAAACCCGGGCAGCCTGCCGCTACCTGGCCATTTAAACTTGGGCGCTTAAAGGTTAATGAAAAATACTTCTAAAATCTCATATTTTTATTCTTGTGAAAGAAAAAAAGTTCATTTTTGTTGACCAGTGAAATTGGAACTTTTTTCATAACATTCTGTATATAAATAATGGAAATGTTTATATTCACATTCCATCTCCACAGATGCAAACGTGTTTTACCGACTCGTGTAGCTGATTTGGTGGGAAGTAAAACTACAACTTGCATCAAGTGTAATGAAACTCATGACCTTGCACAAATTTGGAAAGAACTTCAGATGTCTTCTGAAGAGTTTTCTCACAATATTGAACTTGTGTTGACTGGAGGAAGTATTGATTGGAATGAAGTTGCTAAGAAACTCATAAAATATCTAATATTACTCGACAAAAATATTCATCGACCTTGGAAAGAATACAATGATTGCCAAGAAGCTTTAAAACAATGTTTTGCTATGACTGCAAATTGCTACAATCCTTAATAACTCATCATCATCCTCTGATCTTCCCAACTTCGTGGAAGGTTGATTCCAAAAATGCCTCTGTCTATCTTCCCTGTCATCCCAAACTTTCTTCGGTATTTCTTTCCAAATGTTCACGTTCCTCGAAATGTATTAATCTAGTCTCTCTTCCCAATGATAACTTTTCTTTTAATATTTAATTTTAATGGGGAAATAGAAAAATCTGCAGTTGCTGCTCATGTTTGGTCTGAAAAACATAATATAAATTCAGACACTAAATTATTAAAACAGTTAGAAAATACAAAAGAGCTGACTATTTGGGAAAAAATTTATATTCAGAAGAACAAAAACAGAGTTATGAATTTTGATATACTGATGGAGCGTGACCTTGTTTGTAGGTACTTTGGCCAACCACAGGATGGAGCTGACATCGGCATCCAGGTTGTGCAACATAAATCAAACCAGTCTGGACAAGCTGACGATAAAATAGAATTGTTTTGAACCCAACATGTTCAAGAACAAATCAACATTAATATTGAGGTAAGATGATCAGACAAAAAATAATATAATTTTCCTTTTAAATTTAGATACAACATTATTTTCGGTAACATTTCCTCTCTCATTTTTTTTTAAATAATGAAACCTGTTGATCTCTACGACTGTGGTACAAACATAAAGATATAGACTAGCATTGTCTTATCTCAAAGCATTGGATCTTGTAAAACAGAATGAAGCGGCCAAAGTTTGCTGCTTTTATTAATTAAATAAAAATAAAACGTAGTTTTATTTGATTTTCATATTTATTATATAATTCAGTGACAGCTGTTTCGGTACACTGTACCTTCTTCAGACATGTTAACAAATTATGAATTGTGTTCCAACTGATCTAAGCAACAATATTGTTGCTGTCACTGAATTATATAAAAATATGAAAATCAAATAAAACTACGTTTTATTTTTATTTAATTAATAAATATGGATTTTCATCAAGTAAACACCAACTCAATTGATTATTTGCTCCTTTTGCCATATTCCAGGTCTGACTTTCTATTTAAATGCATCCATCCATAGTAATTCTGCCCGAACGCAGGTCCTTCACTACAATCATAGCATTTTCATGCTATGCTTGCAGCTTTACTAGGGAATTGTAGGTGTGGTAGCTTCCCGTTGCTTTCCACACCAGTGAAGAATGATGATGATGATGATAATGATGGCCATATGATTTTGGGGACCGTTTGGGCCTTAAAGTTTTCCTGACATTTGTCTTACAGGTGAGGAAAAACCCCGATAAAAACCTCACCCAGAAAAACTGCCCCGACCGGGGATCGAACCCGGGCCCGCTGTGTGACAAGGCAGCACGCTACCTCGAGACCACAGTGGTGGACATTTAAATGCATGTTGACATAATTATTTTAATAATTTCATGTTAACTTTTTGCATATCATTATTACTTTCTGCGATGTGGCGAATTTGTGGTTTTGTTGGGATGTAGTTTTTCATATCCTCTAAAAAAATAGATCTATCAGTACATCTACATGTCTTTGTAGATTTATTATTATTATTATTATTATTATTGCCTCTGGTCCCAATGATCGCGGGTTCAAACCTGGCTGGGGTCGATGGATTTTTTAGGACGGAAAAATCCAAGGAGCAAGTCCTCCGGGAGGGACTTTAAACCGTGGGTCCCGAGTCTGAAGATTTTCAGGTTCGTAAAAAATCCTTAAGCCTGAATGAAAAGGCCTCTAAGCAAAATTTACCGAATTTTCCCGTCCTACTACCTTGGTTTTCTAGATGACAGTAGGAGGCGGAACGCTGACCACGTACCACTCAGAATGACATCTATACGAAAACAAATGTAACTAAATTAGTATAGTTCAAATTCTTCCCTGTAGGGGGAGAGTGCCTAAATCTCTGTAAAGGGAAAACATAGGCTTACAATACAAAATAATAATTATTATTATTATTATTATTATTATTTTAATATTTTATTCTGCAAGCTCCATTACGTTAATTGTTATACTATATGCTGTTTTGTACATTTCATATTTCATTTTCTAAAAAACATGTAAAAGAGAGAAGAAAATTACACTGTCCAATTCTCTTATTTAAGATCCTACATACCTCGACTCCCAACTATTTATCATCTCGTTTCCAGTATCTATCCTCAAACCATAACTTAAACACAAGATCACAACATATTCTCCTGCTTAATATACCGCAACATAGGACATCACATCACTCCATGTCATATACTATCTTCACTTCTCGCAACTGGAATTCCCTACCACAAGAAATAAGGGGCTGCCGGACATTGGCATCTTTTAAAAGAAATCTATATTTATATTTGCTCTAATCTCGACTTCATCATTACCCAGTGTAAGGTATATATATCAGTTGTTGTTTCTCATATAATTTATCATATTTATACTATAATTATCATTATTATTATTGTTATTATTGTATATACTGTTGTTTACACATGAAATTTACACTGCAACATTTAATGTATTTTAACTCTTTATAGTTAGTATAGTGTATATCTATATTGTCAAATATTTATTTGTATTTGTGCTGGTTGAGTGGAAGAGAGGGCCTTATGGCCTTAACTCTGCCAGAATAAATAAAATATTATTATTATTATTATTATTATTATTATTATTATTAGTATTATTATTATTATTATTATTATTATTAAATGAAAAAAAAATTACTCGCCACTGAAATGGACTACTGGACTGCTTCAAGAATATCCAGGATGGATAAAATCCGAAATTCATATATAAAAGAAAAAATGCAGATAAAATATTCAATATTAGATTTTATAAAGAAGAAACAATTAAATTGGTATGGACACATTAGAAGGATGGAAGAAGGAAGACTACCTAAGATAATCATGGATTGGGAACCACAGGGAAGAAAAAAAGAAGGGTAGACCAAATATTACGTGGATTCAGGGAATCAATGAAACTAAGGGGGAATGGGAAATAGAAGAAGATATATGGATGAACAGACAAGAATGGAAAAATGTGTTGAATCAAATGTGTAGTTAACTGTGTACATGTGTACCGGAAAAAATGTATATTCATTGTAGAAGCCGGAATAATAAAAAAATTATTATTATTATTATTATTATTATTATTATTAACTTACTGTACTCGGACCTATGGATCTGTGCCCCTATAGCGCTGACATTGTTCTTAGAAAAGTACATGTCTATACTCACACCATTTCACTGCACTCCTCTCCCACTACGTCAAACAACAGCCATCAAGTAGGGATGTTGCCAAACTTCTCCCAGAGTCATGGCTCTTGAATATTGAATAATGCAAGGTTGGAGTTGAGTTGACAACACTGGAGTGCAAGTGCAAGAGAGAGAAAGGAGTGCAAGGAGGGAAATGATTTGCCGAGGCAGAAAAGGAAGTAGGTTTTAGTTCACATATCTTATGGGGGGCACAGATCTGTTGGACAGACAATAACAATTTGACACTATTATTTAAATAATCTATTGATACGGATGTTTTGAGATGATCAGCTGGCAAATCTAGAATGTATAAAATACGAAATAAAGAAATAAGGGAAATTATGGATGTGCAAGAGGAGCCAGACATCATAGACATTATAGAAAAGAAAATATTACAGTGGTATGGCCATGTCAAAAGAATGCCAGAGCAAAGATTGCCTGAAATTGTTATGGAATGGATCCCAATAGAAAGGAGGAAGACTGAAGAAAACTTGGATAGAAGGGGTACAAGCAGCTATGAATATCAGAGGATTGGAGGAAGTTCAGTGGATGGACAGAGAGGAATGGCATTTGGTTTCCGGAAGACGGTGACAGCTGCCATGATACCAGATGATGATGATGATATTTGATGACTATTTGTCGGAACTTATCTATACCTTTGAATCTATACCTCTAGCAAACACATTAGAAATCCAGCTATTAACAATTCATGCCTATTTACAATTTGGTGAAATCTATAGATCCTACAAAGATTGTAAAATGTCTTAGTCACCACTTGTTTTGTGTCACTGCCAGTACCCATTTTCCTTTGCAATTGAGTCCACATTTTGTCCTTCTGTGGTTTCAGTTTGGTGCAGATGTTTCACTGTTTGATCTGCTTACAGAGAGGAGCAAATGGGTAATCTATTATTCCAAATCTGTGCAGATAAGATATAAAATGTAAAATAAATTCTTTATCACCTCACCTCATATCCTGTTTTTTAATTAGACCGGTTTCAATACTCTATCAGCTCCATCTTCAGTAATTTCATGACGGTTGTTCTGTCATCTTGAACCACTCGTTACTCCATATGTTGAGACCGATGAACGTCCAAATTAAATCAACTCCTAGGAATTTCAAAATTCATTAATTTTTCCTCCAATCTAAACGCGTATTTTTCTCTTCTACATAGTTAACTCCCTAACTCCAAATGCTACGAGCCGTTGCTACGATTTTTGCAAATGACGGCTTCTTTATTAAGAAGACATTTTATTGGGAATTTAAACATTACTTATAAAGCCAGTAGTGCTTCTTTCAATGTTAATATTATTAGTTTTTAAACATCTTAATGATGGACAAATTATATTTGAAAAGAAAAATATATGCCTAGACTGGGGTTTATGAAAGAAGCACTACTGGCTTTATAAGTAATGTTTAAATTCCCAATAAAATGTCTTCTTAATAAAGAAGCCACCATTTGCAAAAATCGTAGCAACGGCTCGTAGCATTTGGAGTTAGGGAATTAACTATGTAGAAGAGAAAAATACACGTTTAGATTGGAGGCCTAGGTAGCTCACTTGGAAGAGCATTGTCATAGAGAGTCAAAGGTACCCCAGTCTAGGCGTATATTTTTCTTTTCAAATATAGACTGAAAATAGTTTTGGATTTGTTTGCCAAACCCTGAGCTCTTTAGGTATTTCTATTGGTTTAATTAATCTAAGACCTAAAGAAGTCAGGGTTTGGGAAAAAAATTTGCATTCAAAATAACAAAAAGGAGAAATTAATGAACTTGGAAATTCCTGAGTAAAATGATTAGATTTCGAAGTTCTTCAATCCACCATCAGAAGGAGCAGGAGGTGGCTCTTCAAGACGACATAACAACGGTCATGAAAAGTACTGATGAAGGAACCGATTAAGGTCCTGAAACCGGTCTAAGAAGAAGAAGAAGGATATGAGGTGAGGTGATACAATTTTTTTTAAATTTCAGGATTGTTTATGTTATTTAAACAGGTACCCTCATCCAAAATATACAATTTTTTTCTTCCACACTTCCGAGTCTTGCATGTCTGCTTGTGTCATATTTCTCTTCTTCATGATGTCTTGAATTCCCTTTATAAAGGGATACAGTTTTATTTAAATAATACCTCATAGTGTTAATTGCTAAAAAGTCTATAATAGGTTTATTAAAACTGGCAGAGAAGACATGTTTTACCCATGTTAATAGAGTCAAAAAATGTGTCTTTAATTTTGAGATAATATTAATTCCTACAAGTTCTCTACAGTATTTCTTCTTCTTTCTTAGTACTACAGTCCATGGTGGGTTTTGGTTTCCCTCACAATTCTCTTCCAGTTACTTCTTAGCTGTGCCATTTCCTTCCATTTACCATGTCATTTTCTACACAGTAAAAACTCATTCATGGGGGATATGTTCCACAAAAATGCCATGAATACAGAAACTGCGGATATGGAATGGTAATTTATTTGGGTATATAGGGGATACGTTCCAAGGTTCCAGAATAAAATAAACATTATCAAAATAAAATCAATCAATGAGAGATTTTGAACAATTTCTATTAATTATTATGTCAGGCTTAAGCAAGGGCTTAAAGAAGTTAGTAATTTTTTTCCTGTTTTGCTGCTTTTAAAAGATATTTCAATTGCAAATGACTCACCAACACATAAGGTCAAGCTTTTCTGTTTTTACCTTAAGCGGCAACACTACTTTTTTCCACTTCGGAACTAATTTTCTTTTGTTTTACTCGACATTATAAATTGGCAACAAAGAAGAGACACGTGTTATTCAATCAAAATTATTGCAACAATGACAAGTTGAAACACTAAAACACTGATAGTGGCGAGGGCGGCATTTATAACAGACATAGCGGCACGTGAAATGTGACGGCGGTGGCTTTTAACAACGAACTTTAGGCTTAGTGACAATAAGGTTTGTTTTACTTTGATATTAATTTGTCGATTTGGTTTGAATCGCTCTTTGTGTAAAAGTCGTCTTGACACGTGCCTACAGTAAAAAAAAATTTGCCGATGCATTAATAAAGGATACTAATCTTTTTAATATACTGAAATTTTTAGCCGTGAATACAGGAAATTGGAGGAACTAACACAAAATAAAATATCAGAAGAACAAACAGGTTTCACAGCAGGTAAATCGTGCCTTGATAATATATTTGTGATTAGGCAGATTACAGAAAAGATGTTGACTAAAGGAAAAGAAGTTCATATGGCATTTATAGACCTGGAAAAGGCATATGACTCTGTACCCATCAACAAACTTTGGGTGGCAATGGAGAAGTTTGGAATACCTAAATCTCTTATACATTTTATAAAAAAGAATGTATGATTGTAAAGCAAGTATTAAGGTTGGAAATAGAGTATCCTCAGAATTTGATATAACAAAAGGATTAAGACAAGGATGCGGGATGTCACCAACGTTGTTCAAGATATATTTAGAAGATGTATTAATGAAATGGAATAAGTCATGTCGGGGAATGGGAATCAACATTAATGGCCATTTACCGCACAATTTATTATTTGCTGATGACCAGATCATAATAGGACAAGATAAAGAAGATATAGAATATATGATTAGAAAGTTGGTCGATGCATTTGAGGTAGGTGGACTGAAGATAAATTATATTAAAACAGAATATATGGTAATCGGAGGAAATTCAGAAGACCTGCAAATAAATAATATGATAATTAAACATGTTGAAGAATTTAAATATCTTGGATCTATAATAGATAAATCGGGTACTTGTGAAAAAAATATTATTAACAGAGTAAATTGTGCGAGGAAGCAATTAGATCCCTGAATGGTCTTTTATGGAATAGAAATTTGACCAGAAAAACAAAAAAGAGATTACACAGACAATAATAGAAAGTATACTTACATATGGATCAGAAAGTTGGACAATAAATGAAAGGATGCAGAAAAGAATCTTGGCGACAGAAATGAATCGATTACGGAGAAGTATGAGA
Organism: Diploptera punctata; assembly: GCA_030220185.1. Classification (NCBI taxonomy): domain Eukaryota; kingdom Metazoa; phylum Arthropoda; class Insecta; order Blattodea; family Blaberidae; genus Diploptera; species Diploptera punctata. Next base: position 7,819 of record JASPKZ010008656.1, on the reverse strand, counting down.
ATATCCAGGTTACAACATATTCAAAATACATATATCAGACAAGAAATGGATGCTCAAGAAACTGTTATCGATAGGATAACAAAGAGAGCTCTACAGTGGTATGGACATGTACAATGGATGTCGGAAGACCAGTGGCCTAAACAGGTGTTGGGTTGGATGATACCAGGCAGAAGGAAGAGGGGGAGAAGTAGAAGAACATGGTATGAGGGAATATATGATGCCATGATGAAGAGGGGTATGGAAGATGGACAATTGGAAGATAGGAATCTCTGGAAAGCAGGAATCAAAGGCAAACTGCTGTAAAGTAGAAAGCCTGTATTAAGTAAGTTAAGTAAGAATACAGGAACTGTCAATTTTATAATCTGCGAATAATGAAAACTCAAATAAGGGAACCGTGAATAAGGAGCTTTTACTGTATAATCCATTGAGTTTTTTTCAATTGTGAAAGTTTTGTGATAAACATATTTACAAGATTAGGTGTTCAGTCTCATGTTCGACCCATTACTAGTGGGACTGTTATCCTTGATTTCAGGGAACTATATCCCTAGGGAATTTGCCTTCATCTTGTTTAAAAAGTTTACCTGACCCTTTTGTAATAGAGTACTACAATGGCATAACAGCCCATTATTGAGCGTCAGCCTCTGCTTTGTTAGGAGTTACTAGACCAAGTTAATTTAGTTATGCTTATTTCCCTAAAGATGTCATGAATGGTATGAGGTCAACATACCAACCCAATGAGACATCTAGTAGGCAACTAAGGAGTCACTAGGATGATGAAGTCAGTAAATTTTACTTAGAGGCCTTTTTATCCGATATTAGGATCTTTTATGAGCTGAAAATCTTCAGAGTTGGGACCCACAGTTTAAAGTCCCTCCTAGAGGCCTTGCTCCTTGGATTTTTTCATTCTAAAAATCATTCACCCTGGTCAGGTTTGAATCCACGACCCTCAGGACCATTGGCAAGGAGCATGACATCTAGTCCACTGTGGCCAACATCTAACTATTCTTAGGAGTTGCTAGAATCTCTTCTTCTTCTTCTTCCTTCCAAGTATTAGGCCAAGGCCTGTTACGATCCTATAGAAAATTTTCCCTCCAGCGTTTCATAGGACGGCCCAGTGATCTTCGTCCTCTTGGTATATAATTATGAGCAGCTTTGGGGATCCGATTTGAACTCATTCTTTCAAGATGGTTGGTCTCATTAGTTTGATCCTTCCGGGAAATTCTCGTATAAGACTTGAAAGCATAATAATAGTCCCTTCGATTGGTTGCTGGCCAAAGGAAGGCAAGACCAGTGATGGGGCTGCCATCTTATAGCCTCTGGTCAGGCTTTTCTGGAGAAGAAAAGAAAATAAAGGAAAGAAGAAATGGAAGAAAGGAAAGACTCCCTAGCCCTCGGATGCCCTAATAGCGTCGGGGTCAAAAAATCAAGAGTTAACCAAGAGAGGTTAGATAATAAAGTTAAAAGAGTGCAAAACACAAGTAAGTGGAAGAAATGTTTTGCTCAACTTGGGCACCTTGTGGTCGCCATCCACATATCCCCTAAATGAGGACCCCTGAGGGAATCTCTACGGTACTTACTATACTTGAAATTAAATTATATAAAAGGAAAATGTGTGATAAAAAGTGTCTTATTTGGAATGTTATTTATTTCATTCTTATTTATAGTTGTTTTAACATGTAAGGTCTTCATTATATGTAGATCTTTATATGTATCCAGAAGACTGTGATTCTATTGTTGTATTTTACATGTATTTTCTGAATAAATAAATACATTGTAATGATATGAAATGGTGATTAAGATGAAAAGTGTCCTGTTACTTAAATTTCAACCCAGCATGTGTCTTGACAACTGAAGAAAACCAGGTAAAAATCTCATTTAAGTTGGTTGGCTCTAGACTTTGAACCCAGGACCTTCCAAATACAATTCTCAAATGCTACTGTTGAACCAGAATTTTTTGGTATATTTGGAATGTTCTATTTTATTTTATATTCATATGCTTATGTTATAATTTGTAAAATTAATGAAATGAAATTTAATTTTAAAAGTAACATCTGTTGTATCCTAGAAGTAATCCTGCTACAGTGATGGCATTAGTGTTTTGAATGATTAAAAGTCTGGTAGAACCAGTAACAGAAATTAGAATGTTTAATAATACAAATTAAAGGTGTAGTTAGGGAGGAGAAAAGATTATGAGTGTTTGAGAATAAAGTTCTCAGGAAAATTTTAGGACCAGAGATGAACATACAGATAAGTGGAGAAGACTACATAACAGTGAGCTATTAATCCAAGTGTTTTGTGCAGGCAGATAATATGTTAACTATCAAACTGTCTTTCTATTCCTTACTATGTTGACACTTCCTGTCCTTTGTATTATGTTGTTTGATTGGCAGGTAGAGCTGATAAATACTATGTACTTTAATGATCAATCTTTCTGTGTGGTCAGTGGCAGAATGACTAACTTGACAACCCTGTTACTTTTGGGGTTACATCTAGGAATGAGCTGTCCCTTCCTTGCCCTTCTCATTACATGTTGCCACTTGTGATTTATTGTGAGGCTGGTAACAGAGAGACGACAAATACTGTGATTTTTAAATGATCCGACCACTTGAGTGTTCCGTGCTTAAATGACTAATTTGACAACCATGTTAAGATCTTTCACACGTGTTTAGAGATTCTCCCCCACATTTGAAGTTGAAAAATTCCAATACGTGATCGGATGTACAGTTTTCTCCTACATCCCTTCCACATATTCGGTAGATCGGCGACACTAGCGCTAAAACTCTTCCCCTCGCCCGTGACCAGTTAACTTGGATGTGTAATACATGGTCTTCATAGCAAACCAGATATTATAAGAACAGTTAAGTCTCATAGGCTGCAATGGGCAGGGCATGTTGCATGAATAGGGAATGAAAGAAGGGCTTGGAAACCCTTGTAGGAAAATCAGAGGGAAAGAAAGGCTTGGAAACTTCTAGGAAAACCAGAGGGAAAGCACCCAGGAGGTAAGACAAGAATGAGGTGGAAGAATAACATTAACCATGATTTAAGGGAAGTATATTATACAGGGATGTAGAATGCAGGTTTTCATAGCTGGAATCATCTAATACACAGTGGATGATTTGAAAAATTTAGCTCAGGATAGGGATGTATGGAGAGCTTATGTCTGTGTTGCCATGAACCTGCGGGTTTCTTAGTGGCAGTGAGTTATTTACAGGAACAGGTAAGTTGATTTCATAATGTGTTTTCTAATGCCACCCATTAAACACTTCTCGTACTTTGGATTCCACACTAGGCGGATGGTATTAATGTAGTTATTAAAAAAAGCATAGTCACACACAAAAATACTTTATACAATGGAAATGGACAGCTAATGACAAATGAGGGAAATTTTGAGGAAGTGGCTGAATTCAAATACCTAGGAACAATAATCACAAATAGTAATGAGATGCATAAAGAAATTAAACATAGGCTCAATTCTGGAAATGCTGTTATTATGCAATACAGAGACTCTTGACTTGGATTTAGACCGATTTTTTGCATTATAAATCCCGGAAACACCAACTGAAGTTTTTGAAATTTCGAAAATTCTGACATTTTTTGGAAAACCACCAATACTATAGCCTTGGAAAACACTATTTTGAAATTTTGGATTTAGACCGGATTTTTTGCATTATAAATCCCGGACACACCTTCTGGATAGTATTTTTTCACTTTTTGAAATTTCTAAAATTTTGACATTTTTTGCAAAACCACCAAAATTATAGCCTTGGAAAACACTATTTTGGATTTAGACCGGATTTTTTGCATTATAATTCCCGGACACACCCTCTAGAGTGTATTTTTACAGTTTTTGAAATTTTGAAAATTTTGACATTCTTTGGAAAACCACCAAGACTATAACCTTGGAAAACACTATTTTGAAATTTTGGATTTAGACCGGATTTTTTGCATTATAAATCCCGGACACACCCTCTAGAGTGTATTTTTGCAGTTTTTGAAATTTCGAAAATTTTGACATTTTTTGGAAAACCACCAAGACTATAGCCTTGGAAAACACTATTTTGAAATTTTGGATTTAGACCGGATTTTTTGCATTATAAATCCCGGACACACCCTTTAGAGTGTATTTTTGCAGTTTTTGAAATTTCGAAAATTTTGACATTTTTTGAAAACCCACCAAGACTATAGCCTTGGAAAACACTATTTTGAAATTTTGGATTTAGACCGGATTTTTTGCATTATAAATCCCGGACACACCCTCTAGAGTGTATTTTTGCAGTTTTTGAAATTTCGAAAATTTTGACATTTTTTGGAAAACCACCAAGACTATAGCCTTGGAAAACACTATTTTGAAATTTTGGATTTAGACCGGATTTTTTGCATTATAAATCCCGGACACACCCTCTAGAGTGTATTTTTGCAGTTTTTGAAATTTCGAAAATTTTGACATTTTTTGGAAAACCACCAAGACTATAACCTTGGAAAACACTATTTTGAAATTTTGGATTTAGACCGGATTTTTTGCATTATAAATCCCGGACACACCCTCTAGAGTGTATTTTTGCAATTTTTGAAATTTCGAAAATTTTGACATTTTTTGGAAAACCACCAAGACTATAGCCTTGGAAAACACTATTTTGAAATTTTGGATTTAGACCGGATTTTTTGCATTATAAATCCCGGACACACCCTCTAGAGTGTATTTTTGCAGTTTTTGAAATTTTGAAAATTTTGACATTATTTGGAAAACCACCAAGACTATAACCTTGGAAAACACTATTTTTAATTTTTGGATTTAGACCGGATTTTTTGCATTATAAATCCCGGACACACCCTCTAGAGTGTATTTTTGCAGTTTTTGAAATTTCGAAAATTTTGACATTTTTTGGAAAACCACCAACACTATAACCTTGGAAAACACTATTTTGAAATTTTGGATTTAGACCGGATTTTTTGCATTATAAATCCCGGACACACCCTCTAGAGTGTATTTTTGCAATTTTTGAAATTTCGAAAATTTTGACATTTTTTGGAAAACCACCAAGACTATAGCCTTGGAAAACACTATTTTGAAATTTTGGATTTAGACCGGATTTTTTGCATTATAAATCCCGGACACACCCTCTAGAGTGTATTTTTGCAGTTTTTTAAATTTCGAAAATTTTGACATTTTTTGGAAAACCACCAAGACTATAGCCTTGGAAAACACTATTTTGAAATTTTGGATTTAGACCGGATTTTTTGCATTGTAAATCCCGGACACACCCTCTAGATAGCATTTTTGCAGTTTTTGAAATTTCGAAAATTTTGACATTTTTTGGAAAACCACCAAGACTATAGCCTTGGAAAACACTATTTTGAAATTTTGGATTTAGACCGGATTTTTTGCATTATAAATCCCGGACACACCCTCTAGAGTGTATTTTTGCAGTTTTTGAAATTTCGAAAATTTTGACATTTTTTGGAAAACCACCAAGACTATAACCTTGGAAAACACTATTTTGAAATTTTGGATTTAGACCGGATTTTTTTCATTATAAATCCCGGACACACCCTCCAGAGTGTTTTTTTGCAATTTTTAAATTTTCGAAAATTTTGACATTTTTTGGAAAACTACCAAGACTATAGCCTTGGAAAACACTATTTTGGAATTTTGGATTTAGACCGGATTTTTTGCATTATAAATCCCGGACACACCCTCTAGATAGTATTTTTGCAGTTTTTGAAATTTCGAAAATTTTGACATTATTTGGAAAACCACCAAGACTATAACCTTGGAAAACACTATTTTGAAATTTTGGATTTAGATCGGATTTTTTGCATTATAAATCCCGGACACACCCTCTAGATAGTATTTTTGCAGTTTTTGAAATTTCGAAAATTTTGACATTTTTTGGAAAACCACAGACTATAACCTTGGAAAACACTATTTTGAAATTTTGGATTTAGATCGGATTTTTTGCATTATAAATCCCGGACACACCCTTTAGAGTGTATTTTTGCAGTTTTTGAAATTTCGAAAATTTTGACATTTTTTGGAAAACCACCAAGACTATAACCTTGGAAAACACTATTTTGAAATTTTGGATTTAGACCGGATTTTTTGCATTATAAATCCCGGACACACCCTCCAGAGTGTATTTTTGCAATTTTTAAATTTTCGAAAATTTTGACATTTTTTGGAAAACTACCAAGACTATAGCCTTGGAAAACACTATTTTGAAATTTTGGATTTACACCGGATTTTTTGCATTATAAATCCCGGTCACGCACACCTCTAGATAGTATTTTTTTCAGTTTTTGAAGTTTCGAAAATTTTGACATTTTTTGGAAAACAACCAAGACTATAACCTTGGAAAACACTATTTTGAAATTTTGGATTTAGACCGGATTTTTTGCATTATAAATCCCGGACACACCCTCTAGATAGTATTTTTGCAGTTTTTGAAATTTCGAAAATTTTGACATTTTTTGGAAAACCACCAAGACTATAACCTTGGGAAACACTATTTTGAAATTTTGGATTTAGATCGGATTTTTTGCATTATAAATCCCGGACACACCCTTTAGAGTGTATTTTTGCAGTTTTTGAAATTTCGAAAATTTTGACATTTTTTGGAAAACCACCAAGACTATATAGCCTTGGAAAACACTATTTTGAAATTTTGGATTTAGACCGGATTTTTTGCATTATAAATCCCGGACACACCCTCTAGAGTGTATTTTTGCAGTTTTTGAAATTTCGAAAATTTTGACATGTTTTGGAAAACCACCAAGACTATAGCCTTGGAAAACACTATTTTGAAATTTTGGATTTAGACCGGATTTTTTGCATTATAAATCCCGGACACACCCTCTAGAGAGTATTTTTGCAATTTTTGAAATTTCGAAAATTTTGACATTTTTTGGAAAACCACCAAGACTATAGCCTTGGATAACACTATTTTGAAATTTTGGATTTAGACCGAATTTTTTGCATTATAAATCCGGACACACCCTCTAGATAGTATTTTTGCAGTTTTTTTGAAATTTTGGAAAATTTTGACATTATTTGGAGATAACCACCAAGACTATAACCTTGGAAAACACTATTTTTGAATTTTTGGATTTAGACCGGATTTTTTTGCATTATTATATCCCGGACACACCCTCTAGAGACTGTATTTTGCAGTTTTTTGAAATTTCGAAAATTTTGACATTTTTTTAGAAAAACCACCAACTCTATAACCTTGGAAAACACGATTTTGAAAATTTTGCGACTGTAGACCGATTTTTTTGCATTATAAATACCCGGACACACCCTATATGAGTGTTATTTTGCAGAGTTTGTTGAAATTTCGAAAGATTTGACAATTTTTGGCAAAAACCTCAAAGACTATAGCCTTGGAAAACACCTATTTTGAAATTTTTGATTTAGGACCTGATTTTTTGTCATTATAAATCCCGGACACACCCTCTTTGATTGTATTTTTTGCAGTTTTTTGAATTTTCGAAAATTATGACCTTTTGTGAAACCACCACCAAGACTATAGCCTTTTGAAAACACTATTTTGAAATTTTTTTTATTTACAACGGATTTTGTTGCATTATAAATCCCGCGGACACACACCTTATGAGTGTATTTTTTTCAGTTTCTGAAATTTCGTTAAAATTTTGACTGTTGATTTTGGAAAACCACCAAGATCTATAACCTTGGAAAACACTATTTTGAAATTTTGGATTTTTTAGACCGGAATTCTTTTCATTACTAAATCCTCGGACACACCTCTAGATAGTGTATTTTGAAGTTTTTGAAATTTCGAAAATTTTGACATTTTTGAAG